>CAUYSK010092975.1:0-68035 GCA_963575035.1 Avahi laniger | reverse complement strand
CTGTGAGCTAGGCTGACGCCACGGCACTCTAGCCAGGGCAACATGGTGAGACTCTGTCTCAAAAAAAAAAAAAAACAAAGAAACACTCAGGTTATATTTATAATAAGGCAAGTTGGGGTTGTCATACCATACGACATGGGTTGGCAAAGATTTTCTTAAAGTGCCAGATAGTAAATATTTTAGAGTTTGTGAGCCATTGTTGTCAGTCATAACTGCTCTGCTGTTGTGGCATAAAATCAGCCACAGACAATATGGAAATGAATGAGCGTGGTTGTGCTCCAGTATCATTTATTTACAAATACATTCAGTGGTTGGATTTGGCCCGTGGGCTATAGTTTGCCAATCCCTTCTGTATGTCTCAATTTTCTCTTGAGGAATCATTTGGCACTTTCCTTAAGACCACTTGAATACATTCCAGGATTGTATCCAGAACTATCTAGAATGAATCTGAATTTAGGGGTATAATTTCAGTCCAGTTTTCCTTATTCATCCTATAGAACTTATCCTTTTAGTGCTCTAAGAATAAACTGTGGTCCATGGGGCTTCATTCTCTGCTTAGCCAGGGTCTCACATAATAATTCCCTCTGCAGCTCAGGAAGATGTTTCTTTTCATCTCTGTACCCACCATGGTGTCTAGTACATAATTAGTGCTTAATAAGTATTATCTAAATTAAATATAGTATACATTCTAAAGCGAATATGATAAATGCTTATTAAGCACTAATTATGTTCTAGGCACCATGGTGGACTGGATTTTTGGTTGGAAGTTTCCCAACAAAGAATTGAAAACACATGTCTAGTATTAAGAAGGGAGCTGAGAAATGTAGGTTCGAGATCACCATGAGGCAGCACGATGAGTTAGAAGGGAAGAGGACGGTGGAGAGAACTCTGGGGAGGTGCAGGCGGGAAGGTCAAAGGTCTTAGATGGAGAAGCCAGGAAGGAAAAGGACTCGCCGGGTGAGGGAACCTGAGTCAGGAGAGTGCCGAGAAGAGCAGGTGGTTCCACGGGGTCAGCTCTAATGAGGTCTAACAAGACGAGCATGAGCCATGAAGAAGAAGGACATTCATTCACTTTTGAGAATTTTCTTTAGAAAAGTATGAGCGTACACCAGATTGCCATGACAGGAGTCACTAAAGGGAAGAAATACGTGTAAAAATTGAAAGCAGGCCAGGACTGCAGGTCTTGAAGGTGATAGCATTCTTGGTCATGATGAAAGTCAGGGAATGGCGATGTGTGTGGTGATTGAAATGGACAGGAGACAGATTTGGTTGGGATTAGGAGGGGTGGACAAAGGAGGGGATTAAAAGGAATATTGTGATCCAGTGGCCATGAGGTTTTTTGTGTTTGTTTGTTTTAGAAAATGGAAAAGTATTCTGAAGATCAGAAGGAGAGAATGGGGGAAAATATAATACCAGAAGACATTTTGGATTTCAGAAGAGAAGATTCTGTTAAATGCTGTCAGACTAGGACCAAAAATGATAGCCTCATATGAACTTTTATTGCTTGGACCTGGGCTCCCACTAAGTTTCTGGGTCCAGAAAGCTCATGGCTGATTTCTTCTGTTTGCCTCATTTTCTGCTACCTGAGTATCTAAATATATCACCTGTCCCCCTCCAATGTTTTTTTTTTTTAAAGCAAAACCAAAACAAAACAGTTACTTAATCAGGAAGTTGTTTTCCCCAAAGAGCTATTTTTCCTGGGGAGATATTATTTATTCTTTGAATAAGAATCCTATGACTTAAAGGGGAACACAAGAAATTAGAAAGATGCCCACATGAGCAAACCTTGTATAGTAAGCATCAGGTCATGTGCCTTGCTCGGGAAGGTCAAGGATGAGAGTCATCCTTAGATAGACTAAAACACCTTGAAAGAATCCAAGGGAGCTAATGGATTGCCAAATGATAACAACTGCTAGAGGCAGATGGTTTTCCAAGAAACCTTGCACTGTTGAGGAACTCGACCGTATGTATTCTATCTATTTATCATCTATCTATCTATTTATCTTCCCACTACTTATGTGTGTGGTGGAGATTATATCCAGCAATCAGCCTAAGAAGACAGCCAGAGTGGTAGGTGAAAATGGAAAGATTGACCAGGAACAGAGACCAGGTAGAGAGAAAGGGATTCAAAGAGGAGGACTCTGAAGATGGCGGGGGCTCCCACACTGGCTTGCAGGTGCATGTGTCAGTGTCACATGTGTTGATTTCAGGATAGAGCTATGGACATGCAGCTCCAGTTTTAAGCAGTCATCATGGTGGGAGCTGAAATGGTCTGGCAGGTATGAGTATCTTGCCAAAGGTTGTTAAGGCCCTTTAGGTACTGGAAACCAGTGACCACAGCCTAGCAACAGATACCTTCACAGCACTAACATTTAGCTTTTAGGGATTTCTATTAAAAATTTTAGCTTCCCCAGCAATAAATATGGAATCCCGTAATTTGTACTGAAATCAGAAGAGAAGAGGCTTAGTTATACGGTTTTTGTTCTATTTTTGACCTAGGAGCCTCATTTCTCTTCCTTCATTCCTTGTACAGATTAATAAAAAATATATTGTTACCATTTTCACATAATCAGGTTTCATATGCCAAAGTGTGGTTACTCAGTCACCTATCTTCCCCACATCTATAATTAATTCTCTTAGTAGGCTTATTTTCTAGCCTTAAATTAATCTCTCTTTTAGCCAGCTAACAACATTGAGCATTGTGGGAGAGATGTAAAAAAAAAGCAGAACATGTAGTTTCTACACTTGAAGATCTAACAACCCGATGCTTGATGTACGGTACTTGATGCACATAAAAGAAAGACATAAGCATACAAAAAGAAAATTAAACAAGTGAAAAATCAATGTAGCTGCATGAAAGTAACTAACTCAGTCAATATGTATTTGTTTGCTTATATTCAGGGGGAATGAAGGAATGTAAGATGTCGGACCTGTGTGAGCTCACACGTGGGAGTCTGTAAAAGGAGACTTGTACAGGATTCTGGGTCAGGCAGGGACACGAGCCCTGAGGCCAGGTGACTGCGCTGGCAGGGTAGGGTTAGGGATGCATACCAGAGATTTTCGATCTAATAGCTATTACAATTTTTCTAACAAAGGGTTGTAACTTATTCGAGCTAATTTATTTGAGTACACTACAATCAGCTAAATACGTGCAGGCAAATCTTTATTAAACCCACCTAAGTTGCTCTCATGATCTTTAAAACTCTTGGTCATTTTATCCTTTATAAACTGCAGGTTTTTTTCCCCCATCCCCTATATATCCTTACGTTATGCTTTTAGGTGAACATTCCATGCTTCCCAAGCAGTTGGGATGAGTTTTGTGAGGTTATTATGTACTGCCCATGTTGTGGCTATGGATTTTCGACCTTGGTGACCTGTGCCCTTTATCTTCTCTCCTGATATTTCACAGGGTGAATGAAATGAGTGCCTCTTCCAGTGGGGGTGATTTGAGCGTAAGAGTCTTGTCTTATCAGTTGTACGTCTGGCACAATGCCTTGAACATAGCAGCTACTTCCAGTGCACAGAAAGCCAATTCTATGTGCTCTTTCTGATGTTGCAGGGCAGGAAAAATAGGGACTTGATGCTCTTGAGCAGATCATAGGTTCATGCTATTTATGAAAACAGAGGGACACGAGTCCTCTTTGAGAGTCTGAAGATGCATATGCACGTTGTACACTGAAGTCTAAAGTTTGACCAACTCTATCTCAACCCTGGCAGCCTCATAAGTTATTATTACCAGTCCTGCAATTTTTAAAGCTCTGCATAAAGCTGTAGTCATTTGATTACCATTGACTTCCAGCTATTGTACATTCACATAATGGAAGCAGTTTGTCCACATGAATAAAACATCAATAAGGTGTATGTATAAGTACCATTTAAGAAAAAATAGAGAAAGCAAAGCATACTTATATAAAAAAAACCAAGAGAGGCAAAGGGACCAATTTTCTGGTTAACAAAAGGTTCTCACCTAAGTGAATGTTTCAAATCATTCCCTTATATCAGATTCAGGTGGGGACATTGTCTTCCACACGCCTTGGGAAAAGCAAAGCTACCCATGCAAAAAGTCAGATCTCCTAGATGGTATTTTTCCTACAAAGGGGTTTTCACTTTTTTGCTCTTTTTCATTGATTTTAAAGAAGGACGTGGTTGCAGGAACCTAGGACTACCTGTTTAAGCTCTCTGAGCAGGAGTTAAAAGCTGGTGGCCCCAGCTGGCTTTCCTCCGTCCCTAACAACTCTTTCTGAAATTAATGTGGCTCAAGCAGGGGTCAGGGCTGCAAGTTGTCCAAGGACAAATCATTGGTTTTAAGAAAAATTCCCCTTTTAATCGTTCACAGTTGAATTTGGATTTAAATTCGGCTCAACAAGCAAACAAAACAAAGAGCTGTTGGAGGGGCTGGGTTCGAAGCTGCCAATGTGCTGCAAGTTATGGAAGGTTCTGATGCCCACAAGGTTTGAGGGTTTTCAGCACTACAGCCTGCAGGTCCTGCAGAACTGAAGAGGAGATAATGACAACAGGTGACACTGGGAATAGCATGTGGATGTGGTAGTGCTCAATTTCTTCTGCTTTAACCTTGGAAGATCCAGGTTGCATTCAGTGCACTTTTATGGAATCTGTACTAGACCCTTTGTATATTGCCAGGTGCTGAACAGGTTACACACTCTTGTAAAACACAACTTCCGCCCCCAGAAGCTTAAGATCTACCTAAGAAAATAAGGCATAAGCACATAAGACAAAAATACAGAATTGAAATCCGAGATCCGAGATCCTGTCTGTGTCAGATCACTTAGCAAGTTTAACACACACATACGCACAAATCACATATGTGCATGTGCACACACACACACTAACAATGGCAAAACAATGACAGCCACAAAGCAATTCCCCAGCTCTACTTTGGACTTCTTACTGAATCAGAGTCTCTGAAGATGGGACCTGAAAATTTGTAGGTTTAAAGAATTCTTCGGGTTGATTCCTATTCACAGTGTGTTATATGTGTGAACCACTAACTCAGGTGACAAATGGGTTCAGGTTAAGAGGTATGGGAGATTAAAATCCTTGGAGAAGTCACCGGGCTTCCACTGACGAAGGAACACTTTTCAGAGGAGAGAGAAGACTCACCTATTTAGCCTGGTAAGCCTGAGAGTGCATTGATAAAACAGGGAACTGGACAGCGTGGAGCTCCCAGAACCGGGTAGAATTTGTACCCTCGTGTCTTCATGTTGTATGGTGGGCCTGAGGCTACATTGGTATGTTAGACTTAAGGGAGACACGGGGCAGGAGGGCATGTTGCTAAGGCTGTAATGAGGAAAGAGAGCTCTAACCTTGGACGGAAGCGTGTTTAGAGTGCTTGAAGTTTATCATGGGACGGAAGTGGAGTGGATGCAAGCTGCCATCCCCCCTTACTCCCTTACCCCATCCCTCAGTAATAACCCATGTCCTGGCGTAGAAGGCTTCTCTCTTTGCACAGGAGAGCACAGCAACTTTCCCCAAAGATAGGCGCACCCCTAATATTTGTGAGGTCAGGGCAAGAGACCAAATGGAAGCCCAGAGGTCACACATGTAAATACTGAACACACTATTAATTAAAATATGTTCTGTCCATTTATTTTGACAGGTATTCCTTCCTAATCACTTTCTAGACCAGGTTCAAGTTTAGGATTCTTGGACTTCAGAAGTTCTGTGCTGGAAAGTGGTGGAGCAGGGAGGGCTCACCCCAAGCCTGCTGCAGGCTCTTTACCTCTCTCCCATCTCTGTCCCGCAAGGGGCTATGTGCAGACCTCAGGTCATATCTCAAAGCTCCATTCACAACTCCCGCGAACAATGGCTCCATGGCTATCCCAGAGCCTAGTGGTGCCTATACCCGCAGCACAGTGCTTCCATCATTCAGAACTTCGGAAAGAACAAGCTTCATATAAATTCATTGCATCATTATTATTGAAATTCACCTTGTTAACCTTCTGTTCTCTTATTTACAAAAAGGAGATCAGAACGCCTGCTTCAGTGCTTTGTTACTCATTATCATCTTGACCAACAGAGTTATCAACTTTTATTGAATTATCCTATATGCCACTTTCCTTACCAATAATCCTCACAACTCTGATAGACACATCTTATTACTTTCATTTGCACAAATGAAGAAATTGAGGCCCAAATTAAGGAACTTGCATAAACCACATGGCTACTGAGTGATAATATTGAGATGGGTATTTGGAACTACGTGGCCTCAAAGCCCAAGGTATTTCCACTGCATTATGCTGCCTCCTTTAGTTAAAAAAGGTCCCATATAGACTAGATATGACACAAGATGTTTTTCCCTCACAACAGAGATAATTGCTTTTTGTTCAGATCTTTACAAAGTCTTTTGTGATATTCTCTCTCAATTATTTTATTTTGAAAGAAACACTGTGTGAAGTCATATAAACCTAAAATAAATTCAGCAGATACCATTTTGGGCTACTCACAGAGGTTTCCTAATCAAATTTTGGCAGTATGGTAGACTAGCTACTCTGGGGTTCCTGTGTAGAACAACTTAATCCCAACAGGACAAGGTTGTTGGTAACGGCTGGGGTGATAAGAGATTGCAGAGGTACCTGAAGGAAGCCCCCATCTTCTCCAAGCTATTTGACATGAACTGAGGTAGAATACTGAAATAATAAGCGGTGGTGGGGTTGTTCTGGATCAGTGTCCAGGAAGGTCGCTGAACCTGGGGCTTTGAGCCGACACTCTTAGGGAGAGTAGAAGTGGTCCTTTGTCACTGATTCCTGTGGAGGGCAGAGATGAAGAGCCAATCCTTTTTCAAGGAAATCACCTCCAATTTAGGCTCATAGGATTCCCACACATTGAAATCAAGCATTGAGTTCACAAGAAAAAATCACTAAACATACCAGGAGACAATGATCATGAGTGAGTGTCATCAGACACACAAACAAGAGATTCAGGACCACAATCACAGCAAATACTGAAATTGTTAAAGACCGTAGAAAAGTTATGCCTGGGATGTTTAATGAAGTAAAATACTCAATAGATGGATTAAATAGCAGATTAGATCAACTAAAAAGAGAACTGAAAGATATTTGCAGGCCAGTGCTGTCAAGCAGAACTTCTTAAATGCTAAAGAAAGTTTAGATCTGTGTTGTCCAATACATGTGGTTGTTGAGCATTTTAAGTGTGCCTAGTGAGGTAGAGAAATTTAATTTTTGATTTTATTAAACTTATTTAAATTTAAATAATCACATGTGTAGTGGCTATAGCAGGGCAAATCTAGGCCATAAAGCAGCTATGAATAAGTTTCAATGAATCAGTATCATATAGACCATGATCTTTGACCAAAATGCCATTACACTTTGGCCACAAATGGGCATGAAGGATATTTTCTGGGTGGTGGAAATGTTCTAAAATTAGTGCTTGTTGACAATTCTATAAACTTACTAAAAATCATTGAATTCTACACCTATCTTGGGTGAATTTAATAGTATGTAAATTACCTCCCAATAAAGTTGTTAAAAATGCCATTATATTAAAAGTCAACAACATCGATAATAAAAACCTCATAACTTAGAAATTATAAATCACTTTGCTCAAAAATCCATGGGTCCAAGAAAAAATTATCATGAAACTAAAAGAAACACTTAGTAATGGAAACAGTAATGGAAACATATTATATCACAATTTTCAGGGTACAATGAAAGTGATACTTTAAGGGAAACTTACAATCTTAAATGATTATATCAGGAAAGAAGAAAGACAGATAATGAACTATATTCTGCTTGAGAAATTAGAGATGTAGGAGAACAAACATAATGAAAGTAGAAAGAGGGCAAGATAAAGTTCAGAGCAAAAATCAATAAATGGAAAACAAAAATGTAGTATATATTAATAGAATCAACATGGCAGTTCTTGAAAGAATAGGATAATTGAAAAATCTCTGGCAAGACTAATTAAGAAAAATGAGAGAAGTCATCAATAAATAATAGCGCTAATGAAAAGAGTTCTATAACTTCAGACACAGCAGTGATTACAAGATATACTAGGAGTGACTGGAAAGGGGAAATGGTGGATTGGTGGTGGCCTCCAGGCTCGCTGCTCCCAGAGAAGGTCACGAGTGGATCACTCCTTCCACCCTCAGAACAGTGTTGTGAATCTGCAGAGAAACAGCAAGGGACATGTGGCACAGGAAAAAAGGTAAAAGGGAGATACGTTCGCAAAAACCGGAGAGTGCAAGAAATACAACAGGGCATAGAGAGCAGCGTGGGAGGGCTGTGCCCCCACGGCCAGCCGGCGCTGTGCAGTCTGATCCACAGGAGGACTCCTGGCTCCCCCACAGGCCTCCACACCCACTCAGACAGGGACCCGCCGTAAGTCAGTGCTTTCCTGAGGTGGATGTGGCGTTAATTTCAATGAGAAATTCTGCAAAAGAAATTTACGACAACTTATGTTAGAAGCCAATATTCTTTCTATTAAGAATATTCACATAAATAACCGTGTTTGAAGCCTATGCAATGTTAAATGTTCTGAACAAATTTGACATGGTTTTCAAAAGGTACTGGGACTGAGAAGGCATAGTATTGGAGGATGGAAGGTTGATGGTTAAAAATGATTTTCTTTTGCGTAGAGTACTTCATTCTTGTCTGTTTTGCTTGAAAATCCTGGTGAATTACTTTGCAAGGGAAAGAAGAATGAAGAGTATGAGGAATTTGAGGCACTTGAGTCAGGAGGCCACTCATGAGGTGGCTGGACCTGGTGCCATGTCTGATGGCATCTCAGGAAAGGCCCGAATGCTCTGTCGGATACTGCCTTGGAGCCTGGGAGTCTCTCCACCTTGTACCACCAGCACAGTGAGTTACCATGTGACTACGCAGTCACCTTACCTCAAGTCATGTTAACTCACAGAACAGCTCCGGATGCTTCACGATTTGTGAACAGCTAGAACATAAACAACCAACCTTTCCTCATGTAAATCAGCATGTTTGTTGGTCCTATTATTTAACTAAATCAGGAACATGACATTTTTTGTCAAAGGATGCTAGAGAAGCAAAAATCACAACCATAGCCTTATTTATCATCTCATATGACATTATTTTGGAATTTTTGAAAACATGCCTTTTGTGTTATTCCTTCCAAAACAGTATACCCAGTACACTTATTTTATTTAATAACAATATCAAGATTAATCAACACTCTTCTATGCTATAATTTCACTTTACCAGTGTAACTTGGGTATCTGTCTTAAAGATCTTTCCGTAAATCTGCCAAAATCTGTTCTTCGCAGCATTATTATCACAGCGAAAAACTGTAAACAACCTAATTGCCCAACAAGAGGGGAATGTCACATCTATGCAATGCGATATTATGAAATGTACCCCTACAGAATAAAAATTGCTCCTTTTTATGCTCTACAGGTACAATTTTAATGATATGAGAAATATTTATGCCATAAGTTTATGTGAAAAAAGTAGAATAAAAACTTCTACGTAAAGTACTTCCTCAACTAGCAAGTATCTCTGGATGGTGAGATTACTGTAACTATACTTTTGAATATTTTTAAAGTTTTCTGCAATGAGCTTGTATTACTGAAATCATAAGAAAAATGTTTTGTTTTGTTTTTTAAGTAACTACCCAAACCCAGAACAATGAAACAGTTTTGACAGGTACCCTTTCCTTCTCCACCATATACATTCAAACTTATTGAAATGGATTTATGTGTTGAGGGTGATTAAGCATAAATCTGACTACAGCACTGTCAACAGAGCAGTTAAATCTGCTGTAAAAGTGTAGGCAATTGGCTTACATCTATAGAATTACTCACTCAAGAATAGTTTCAGAAATGGTCAAAAATTTTAAATGGAACACATATGCAAGTCTGCGTGAAGTAGTTAAGATAATGAAACCTAAGAAGTGTTCTTAATATAAATTTGCCTGTAGTTCAATATCTCAACCATCATTTGAAAATACATCCTCACCTTGCTCCTGGTTATTAAAAATTTTAGTCTTGTGAATTCTAATATGCTTAATTGACTTTTGAGAGACCTTTGTGATTTCATAAACTAAAGAGGCCTGATAAAAACCAATGTAAATTCAAGCTATCAGAAATGAGCTGAGAGATTTACTCAGAAACAGTACGTATTGAAATAAACTCTGTTAGAGGAATAGCAAACAATGTCTGTTTTCCTCCTACAAAGGGGAAAGCCATTATGTGTTGTTGAGTCATAGATCGTAAAACTTAAGAGCTGGAAAACACCTTGCAGATACTCTCATCCTGTGGGTGCAACCTGGATGCCTGCAGGTTTAGAGACTGTGTGTGTTTTGTTTACTCAGAGATTGTTTATGTTTTCAATTCAGGCACCATTTAAAATCTAGAGATTAACCTACAAACCCAGGCCTGACTGCTCTGGCCCAGCCTTCTTGGTACCTGAAACAGAGGGCACAGCCCCTGGGCTTTGCATCCCCCCATAACTCTCTGGGCAGAGCTCACAAGCACTTACTCAGGCAGTTAGGAGTCTGATCTCCTTAGCCCAAGACAGAGTTTGTAACTCCTGCCCGGATCCAGCTCTTTCCCCTTTTCTCTGTCTGCAACTACTCCCCTTCTCCCTTCCTGAAATACACTCACATCTGTGCTCCTTCCTGCCTCCTGGCCTCAGCTCAGTGGTTTCCCCATCAGCTGCGCACCGTTTCCACCCCAGCTAGTTAATTCCTGCTCATTCTTTTGAGTCCAGCTCACCAAAGAAGCCTTTCTTCAGCCCTCGGCCCAGATCCACTTACTAAGTTATTCTAATAGCACTGTCTTCTCTCGTGTTATAATGAAAAATAAATGATAAAGTAAGTGGGTTAACATCTATCTTTCCTGCTAGAATGGAAGCTTTAAAAAGGTAGGAGTCACATCTTGTGTGGTACCTGCACATAGTAAGCAACCAATCAATATTTACTGAATGGATGCACTCTTGCATAGAACTGGTGAGGAGCAGATGACAGAAGGTTAAGGGAGCCTGGGACGGAAGCCACAGGCAGGGAAGAACTATCACAGTGGCAGGGCCCCCAGCTCTTGGGACCCTTTACAAATAGTATGTTGTTTTTCCAACTCCCCTGTGTCTGGATTTGATGTCTCTTCTAATAATCACACCACAGCTGATTTGGTTTATCCCAGATAGCCAGTCATCAATGGGCCCCATGATTTGCTTTTCTCCTTGAGTGATAACTGCTGCGACCATGAGCTCACTGTGTACCCAACACAGGACCAGAGCCCAGACTCTCGGAATCTCAGTTCCTTTTCCCCAAACCTCACTGCATTTTGGTCATCTTTGGTGGCCTTAAGAAGAATCAACAGCATGGCAAGGAGTTATCTGCCTAATGAAGCCACGACAAAATCCTAAACAGTAGCTTTCTCATTTCAGGGAAACCCAAAACATCTGAAATGTCTTGGATAGGAAAGCAGTGATTTGTATCAATTTCTGTAGTAAATATTAACTTCTGTTGTTTACTGCTTATACAAAAGTCCCTGAAACCCCACAAATATTCTTTATGAAAAATTCATTTTAATATTGCCTTCATAATGATGTGAAGGTGAGAAACATACAGGTATCATGAGTGTCTATGTTTGAGAAGAAATATCAATTTTTTAAACATCTAGGGTACAATTATGAAAAAATAAGAAAAAGTTGGATTTCCAACTCACCATGGCACAAAAGAAAGTCAAGATGGAATAAAAATTTAAATAAAGCAACAATGACAACAAACAACTATATGAACCCAGAAGTCATAAAGGAAAGAGAAATTTGATTAAACAAAAAATTGAAGAATTTCTATATAGAAACCAAATACCATAAACAAGAATAAAAGATTAAAAACTAGGGAAAATTTTTGTGACTCATATGACAAAAGGCAAATTTTCCTATTTTACAAAGCTCTCTTAAAAATCAACCAGAGTATGAGAGAAAGGAAAGTAACAGGAAATTCACAGGAAAGAAATTATGAATAGCAATACATATGTAAAATATTCTCAAATAAATAGAAATTAGAGATTGAGATATTCCTTTGGAAAATACAAAAACTTTAATAATGCCTGGTATTCAAGAGGGTATGAAGAAACAAGCACATTCATACATTTTTGGTGGGTATGTAAATTGGTACATTTTTTGGGAGCACAATTTGGCAATTGATGATAGGTATAGATAAAAACTTAAAATTCACAATACCGTTATCAATTAATTCTACTTCTGGGCATTTCCTTGACAGGTATACTCACAACCAGGCACAGAAGTGAATGTAAAAATGTTCATTGTAGAATAACTTATAACAGCAAAAAATTGGGAAAAAGTCAAAGGTTCACCTTTGGAGGATTAGTTAACAAATTAGGCAACCTATAAACTTAAGCTAGAAAACAAATGCCATTTGGCCATTAAAAATAAATACTCTCCAGGGATTAGGGGGATGGGGGGCGAATCTACAACTAAAGGACACGGGGAGCACTAAAGGGAGGGAAGGGCATGCCTTTAACCTGCATTTAGGGGAGGCAAAGACATAAAGTGTAACTAGAATGTTTGTACCCTCACAATACCTTGGAATAATAATAATAATAAAAAAATGAGATATGTCTTGACTTGAAAAAATATCCACAATATGTTGTTAAATGGAAAAAATAGATTAGTATATTTAAAATATGATTTAACTTATACAAAGAAAATGAGTAGACACGAATTTTTTAATATACATAGAAAACATATGGAAAGCCATAAACCAAACCACAAGCTACCTCTGCAGTATGGTACTGACAGAAGAAACGGAGACCTTTACTTTTAATTCATATAATTTTGTATTTTAAAAAAACCATGTCTTATCCCTTCCCCCCAGAAAACTACCTTGTATAAATAAATAAAAAGTTTACAACAGCCACAATGACAACGACAAAATGAATTTAAGTGATAGGCTACTACAGAGCAGGAATATTGTACTATTCATTCAATAATTTAATTCAACGCTTTTTGAATGATCACAAATTCTCAGTAACCATGCTGGGAATTTTGCATAAAAAAAAATGAACTATGGCCCCACTGCCATAGAGCTCACTGCTTAATATTAACAGCTTCATGTTCCTCTAATCAATACTAATATTAGTAAGTACAATAATAAAGAAGCCCACCAAGCATTATGGTGGCACAAAGGATGAAGTAATGAACTCCACCTGGGAAAATCAGGATTTCACATAGAAAATGTTTGCCATGAATCATAAAAGAAGAATATTTATTCTAGGACTTGATTTTACCCAACTCTCACTTTAATAAGTTGCCCTGATAATGTTTCATAGATGCTGGCAGAAAACATGAGACTCCTGGGTCAGAAACAAAGAACTTCATTGCCCACTGCTTGAGTAATCAGCTTGTGCATCAGTTTCCCTTGTTTCCCAAATTCACTGGAGCAATGACGTGGGCCTAGATGTGTTCGTATTGCAACTGAGGAATGTTGAACTTGGGGAACCTGCTGTTTTATAACAAGCAGTAAGCAAGCCTGCTTATTGTCCCAGAGGGAGACATTACCTTATCACCGAAGGTTGCTCACTGCAACACAACCCTGAGACACAGCCCAGGTAAGTGGTCAGGACCTTACATTCTGGGCATACTCAGCAAGATGTATAGAGCACAGGAATGATAGATGTGTATCTCCCAACACAGAGTCAGTAGGAAAAAGCCCTCTCTCTCAAAGGGGTAAGCCAAGTGAGACTGGCCCTACAGGAGGATGAGCAAAAGTGGGGAGGCAGGCAACATAGCAAGGAGAACCTGAGGAAGTAATGAAGGACCACATTCTGACATTCTCAGAAGACTCAACTTTGCCTGCCATAGGTTGGGAAGCCATCAAAGTTTTTGTTTTATTTGATTGAACTATACAAGATTACTGTTTCTGTAGGTCAGAGACAGTTGAATAATGGCAATTTCATATCTCTAAACCTAATAAATTTCTCTAATGTAGTGTGGAAGATGAATGAGAAGAAAAGGAGAGGGCAAGACTATTCATCTCTTTATCTCTATGTTTAGCACAGTGATGCCTGGTGAATATTTTAGTGACTCAATAATGTCCACTGAATCTGAATGTATGAATGAAAGTAAAGGATTGTTTTCTAAAACCAGAAGATTGTTTTTTTGAAAAACAGGGATATTGTGTCAAGGTTTCAGTTCTCTTGAGGGTCATTAAAGCCATGAAGATAAAATCTGGAAGTACACAGTTGATATTATTTCAAATTCATTGAATCACTCCATGAAATAAGTGCCACACTTTTGCAAACCAAGACTCTAGAGAGTTTGTCAAGTACAATGGCTGGGCCTGTGAAATTTATATTCCAACTACTTCTAGGGATACAATCTTCTAGTGTCATAATTTCTTCATCTGAAAAATGAGGATAATTTATCCTCCTCTCTGGGTTATGAGGATTCCATGAAATAAACTGTGTAATGCAGTTAGAATAGTGTTTGGGATTATTAATGGCTGTCATTATCAATGAAGATTGGTTGAGACTCTTGAGAAACAAAGGTTGCCCCAAAGACCCAGCAGAAGGCCCGTGGAAATAGGTTCACAATCTTGCATCACTTGGAAAATGAGAGTGACACAGAGAATTAAGGGTTAGATTTTGTGTAGAGGTAGATGTATCTTGCTCTTAGATGAAATTGATGAGGCCAGGAAACACTAACAAATAGGAAGGAAAAGAGAAGTCAGAGTTTCAGTAGGGTTGCCAAGCTCTGTGAGTGTAGAGTTGATCCTTGAGCAATGCAGGGGTTAGAGGTGCCGACCCCTATACTCCTCCCATGCATAGTCAAAAATCCAAATATAACTTTTGATTCCCTGAAAACTTAACTACTAATAGCCCACTGTTGACCAGAAGCCTTACTAATAACAATTGATTAACACATGTCTTGTATGTCATATGTATTAATATCATATATTGTAATTTTTATAATAAAGTAAGCTAGACAAAAGAAAATGTTATTAAGAAAATCATTAGGAAGAAAAAACATGTTTACCATTCCTTAAGTGAAAGTGGATCATCATAAAGATCTTCATCCTCACTGTCTTCACGTTGAACAGGCTGAGGAGGAGGAAGAGGAGGAGGAAGAGAAGGGATTGGTCTTGCTGTCGCAGGGGTGGGAGAAAGGGAAGAAAATCCATGTATAAGTGGACCTGCATAGTTTAAACCTGTGTTATTCGAGGGCCAACTGCACAGATTTCATCTGTTTATGAGGTTTCTTTGGGGTCTTCCCGTCTTGGAGGGGCTGGGATCCCTCTGGGCTCTTGGGGAGAGTCCTTCAAATTGGAAAGCATACATTTTTCACATTTTAGAGTCATGACAAAATCATATTATTTTTCATTTTCAGAACAAACCAACATTGATCTTTTAAGATCAAACCAACTCAATCAAACTGAAGTAGAAGTTTAGGCATATGTGCTGGGCCACCAATTTAGATAATTCAGGCTGCAGCATTTTTTATTGCCTGAATTATGTGGCAGGGCTGCTTAGACAGCCCTAAATTCATCAACTGTCGCCTAATCCTTCACTTGGCTTTGTGTATGTGGTATTTGCCCCTTGTTGGTTGGTTATATTTTTTCGTTTTATGGTTTATTTTATAAGATTATTGCCTAATATTTGCATTTTCCAATCAGCTTCAGACCATCCTTTGTCAACCCAACATATTTATTCAATTTGCCCCTTTCTGGGATGAATATTTGGTTATGCTTTGCTGCCTACACACCTAACCGTTTTACCTTGTAGTTATTACTTGATCCTCCCTGGTGAAGGTTATCATACTTTCCAATTCACTTCACACATTTGCCAGGGTTGGTCTGAAGGTTCACCTTAAATATCTTTCTTTCTCTGTACATCAGAGTTTGTAAATACATTAATTTGTGTTTTTTGGGGAGAAGGGCTAAGGGATAAAACCCAGCCCCACCAAAGTAAATGGATCAACAAATCTGATGGCCACAGTATGCTTCTCCTGCTCACTGCATTTTTGGTGCATGAACAGGGAAGGGTAGCAAATTGCAGATTCCTTTACAACTAGATGAAAATGGAGGTCTTTGTGCTAAGTAAAAACAAAGAACACAACCCAAGGCAGGTCAGGAAGAGGCCATTTCAGAGCCACAGAAATTCTAGCTGTGGCCAAAAGAGATGATTTCTAAGGCTTAGCATTGTTATTGGCCTCTCGAAATGTTAATAGCATGTTTAAAAGCCAATACCCAGAAAGGGGGTAATGTCACTTTAACCAAAGGAGTAAGGCTCACAGGCTTAGCGCTGGCCAAGTGTAAAGTAGAAAGCCTAGCAAAAAAATAATTGAAGCCCCTGCGAAATATTTCAATTTTTTTATTGATTGAAGGCAATTATCCCTTAATTGCATATTTAAATGAGGTATTAGGAGGTTTAACTAAGCAATGCCTCTTAATTGCTGCTGCACACTAGGTGTCACAGATTGTGTTTATTTCATATGTTAATTAAAGAGAAAGGGATATTTTATTTTATTGACTACAAGGTTCTCTAAGGCTGTGTTGTTTAGGACAAAGTACGTCTCAGGTGTTTATCGCACGCTGGGTATTAATATCATCATTAGCGAGAGGTTAAAGTTTTTTAATGAAGAGGTGCGTCTCCATTTTATGTGTTTTCAGCCACATAGGCATCTCTAAAATGGGGGAGGGAGGAAAGCCCCAAATCCCACGGAAACAATTATCTTTATGAAAGAAATATTGAGCCCCTTCCTCAAGAATAATCAAGCCAAGTGCAAGTTCTGGTATGAACAGGAAAAACAACACCAAATTATTAAAGAATTAGGATTGTTACATGAAGCCTTCATCGCCTGTGGGTGATATGTTTGTATTATGAGCAGCAGTGGACCAGGTATTAATTTGCAAGTTGCTGCATGATTCTGTGATAGCAAAGGGCATGACTGCATGTTAACAACAGAGTAGGTAGAGATCTTTTATAAAAACTCACATTTCGCCTTGAAACAATATGCGAGATTCTTAGCGAGAAAGGTGATTGTTGGCCTGAGCATTTGAGGAGGTTTAATATCCTACAGTCGTGAGTGAGGCAGTAAGACAGGGTGAAGCATGAGTTTCTAGCTTGTTTTCCTTCTTCGTGGTATAATGCAATGATCATAATTTTAAAACATAAGGTTGGTATTTACAACTGTCTTAGACCCATCAGCCTCCTCAGAAGGTAAAGAGAATGCAAAATGCATCAGACAAAAGTGGGTGGAGGGAGGGTTGTTAGGAGCCCCTGTAACTTTAAAATCTATTAAGGTAAGAGTAAGAATTCATAGCAAATGATAGCAAAAATATCATTCCATTGATTTTTTTTTCTCCCTATCTCAGAACAACAGATTCAAGGAAGGACTATTTAATATTTCTATTGCCTATTCATTTATGCATTCACCTGACAAACATTTATTGACTCTCTTCCTAGAGAGTGGTCAGATTGGGAGTATAATGATGAGTGAGCTACACAGTACCCCTGCTTTTGTGAAGCTTATAGTTTATCAGAGGACAAGAACATGAAACAAATAGTCGCACAAACCACTTGCTTGTCCCCAGTGGTGAAGGTTCATTGCAGGGTTCTATAAAGAATCTAATGGGATGGACATATTTGAAACTCGGACTTAGGGAGGAGGGGGGACAAGGGCAACATACGTAACCTAAACATCTGTACCCCCATAATATGCTGAAATAAAAACAAAACAAAACAAAAACCAAACAAGCAAACAAACAAAAAAGAATCTAATGGGAAGTTTGACCTGTCTGGAGGGGTGGTTGGGTAAGAAGTGACAGCCCTATGTTTAGGCTGAGGCTTAAAGAACTTGGGGTTGTGGGTGGCTTATTAGGACATTCTGACATCATTTTTGAATCAAGTTATTCCCTTCAAAAAACCTCAATGACAATTATTAAATACATTATTTATTGGCTTTTGTATAGATTTTAATGATTTTCCTCAATCTGTAGAAATAACATCATATAGATTATTGAAATGCTTTGGTATCTATCTGAATCTAAAAATGATAAAAAAATTAATCAGAAGTTATTTTCTACATTTAATGTAGGGTATGGATGTTATTTGTATCTTTCTCTCCTAAATAGTCTGTGAACACATAAGATTCGAGCAGTTGAAAAGGTTTAAGCAGTTGAAGAGGGAGAATTTCGTAGGAGAAAACTCCTATCTGGCTTTTAAGAAAAATTTTTGGACTGGTAAAATGCTTTGTGTTGTGAAAGATAGTTCCAATTTACAGGCTCATGAGCTTATGAGTGGAATTTGCTTCAACCCTTATCTTTATGTTACAGCAATGGCACCCACACGTGATAAGTCTTCACTGGCAGAATTTTGAAAAAGTAATTCCAGTGCAGTGAATATAAAAAAGTGCTATCAAGGAAAAATATTTTTTCTTCTTTGGAATAGAAACCATTATTTAAGCTGTTAGATGCCTCAGGGTTCTATTCATACAAAATCCATCCTCGCAGTGGAAGCATATTCTTTTCTAAAGACTTTATGTATGTGTGTATGTTTGTGTGTGTGTGTGTTTTATGCATATGTGTGTGTGTAGGTATGTATATTTCTGTGACTGAAACTGTTGCTTCTCCAAATATACATAAAAAAGAGATAATCATTTTATTTCAGCACAGGTCTTGAAGGGGCCATACATTCTCAAATAAAAATGACAATAATAATTTTCTGGTTATTTTGAAGTGAACCAGTTGGCACTCAAAGACTAATTTTGAGTTGAGCAGCTGGAAGAGACCCTATGCAGATTTTTACCCCAATAGAATGCTATTAATACATGTCCACAAAGAGTAAACTGCATCTCAGAAGGAAACCATAGAGCATAATCTGGCAATCTCTTTTGCTTTATAAAGAACAAGAATGGATGATTTGCTTATTTATTTATTTTTAAAAAGGCAAAACAATTCAGATAGATCCTTTCAACTGAAATGAATCATCTGTTAGGTGGTAAGAAACAGATCAGTATCAAATATTCAACTTTTGGTCATAGACACAGGTTTTGTTAAGCTTGTACAATTTGGGCAGGTTTGAGATAAAAACAACACATAAATATCTTACTTTTCCCAAATTTATAAAAACATCTTTGATTTGGTTAGCACATTGCTGGGGACCTTCCCAGGGCCTTGGTCAAAAAATGTGAGGGGCCCTGAAGCTGAGCCTTATTGCTATGATGGTAAAGCCATCTCTGTCCTGCTTATTTCTGTACACGAATGTCCCCTCATGTGTTTGGCATAGGTTTAAATTTAGGTTTAAGAAAAAGTTCCTTAGAAGAACGAAGGCGCTAAAGTGTATGCTACAGGGGATTAGAATGATACAATACTGAGTGGACCCAAGTCTGGGAAAGTGACCTTCTAATGTTTACTAAACCATTTACATTATAACTCAGAATGTCAATAACATTCGTGATGTAACAGTTATTGATTCAAATGCAAATGATGAACAAATCCTACATTTTAAGATGTTCTACATAATAAATAGAGGGGAAAAAAGACATTTTGAATACGTGGTACTTTGTATACTCCATCCCCAAAGCATCTCGGATATTGCCAACTGTCTTTTTGGCAGTTTTGGCAGCTGAATAAACCCAAACTAAGCTTAGGTACAATTGGCTACCCAGTATATGACTTCAAGGATCTTCTTTAGAGAGAGCTGGAAACTCATTCCTGGCTTGGCAAGCAATGGGAAAAAAGCGGCATATTCAGAAGAGAGCGCCAAACGCTAACCCACACGTAGGCAACCCGGAAAAGAGATTCTAGGGTATGTGGTCCCTGGAGTTGGTAAGCCTGTAAGGATGCCCAGTTGTCAACTGTTAGGGCCACGAGGCAATGGATAGGTAATCAACTTGCTTTATAATGTCAGAACTTCCATTCTTAAGGACAAGGACATGCCCTAAGCTAAAAGAGTTCAGTTTTCCATCTAAGACTTGCATGGCCCTATGAATGAATAAAAACATGCCTTCCTTCATCCACTGGGAATAGAGTTGTGAGCAAAACAGATGAAGTTCCCACCTTTATGTATCGAATATACACACTAATGTGTATTGAATAATAAGCTGTGATACATGCCGTAAAGGAAAAGTGTCAGGTGCTGTGAGAGTATTTAACAGGAAGACCTAATTAAATCTGGATGTTTTTAGGATTTTTGTGTTTGTGATGGGCCCTTTAAGTTCCATTTGTTAGTATCTTCCCCGCTGAGCCATCAAAAAAGGTATCAGATGAGAGATCCCCAAGGTCTTGCTCAATTTATGCCCCGAGAGCACAGGTACACTTAGAGACTTGAGCTAGAAATGTCTTGGGAATTCAGGCTTTTACAGAGATTCTGAGCAGTTTGAGGTGAGCTGCATCAGAACTACTGCAGGCTGCTTGGGAGCTTTGCAGGAGAAAGGACAGCACAGTTAGGGAAACTGACCCCAGGAGACAAGGCATTGTTCTGGATGTGGGGCATTTCCAGTGAAAACAGGTGTGTGTGGAAAACGCCTGTTAGAGGAATACATCTTCTCAATGCTTTCTCTCCTCAGAAGAGTTTCAGCTAGCAATTGGGGCCGTGATCTGGATAGTCTGAGTGAGTTTTATTTATTTATTTTTGTTTTGTTTTGTTTTTTTTCCTCTCTGGACATTAGCGCTCTGAAAGTAAGCTCTGAGGATAAGAAGCAGAAAAACCCTGGCCGCTAAAAGTGAATTGCTTTGGGGCCTCGAGCCGTTTGCACCATTTAAATGAGTTTCTGTCCGTTTTGAAGCTCTGTCATCCACGGTGGGTTGGCTTTTGTCCCCAGAGGGGTGAGATGGCAGCCCCAGAGCCGGGCGCCACTCCTCATGCAACTGCTGCAGAAGGCTGGTGAGAGGCATCGCATTAGAATGCAAGCTCCTTGCGGGCAGGGCTTCGAAGGTCTGGTTCATTGCTGTGTTCTCTGTGCCTTGAACAGTTCTTGGCACATGGTAAATGCTTAATATTTATTTGTTCAATGAATGGTAGAATGGATAGATTACTCTTTGGTTTGGTACTGTTTCATTTTGAAACAAAACTTTTGGAACTGAAAGGTTTGCAGCCCTTTTTGGCCAAGAGCAGTAGAGCGATTCTAACGATGTAGTGCATCCAGCTCTGGCATAAATGCTTTTATCAGCCATGTAATAGGAACATTATTGCCTACTACACCCACCACTTCCTGAGGCTTTTACGAATGGTTATTTCCGAAAGTGTTAGATAAGCAAAGGAAGGATTGATATATATCAATAATTAACAATAATAATATGCTGAATTGCAACTAAAGGCGAGTGATAAAAACAGAGAAAAAATAGTGTTCTAAAATGTAGTCCGTTGTAAGAGAAGTTTTGGTGAATGAGTTGGAAATGTTAATCAAATGTCTGGCCTAATTAATTAAATTAGCATTGGTGGTTAAGAACATGAAACTTGTTTTAAGAGACCAGCGGGTCCATAGAATCTTTAAGATGTTGTGGAGACCAGGGGTGGAGGGTTAAATTGCATATCCAATTATATGCAATATTATATATAATATCTAGTCATATTGCATTTTAAATTTGGAGTTTCTAAATTTACATTTACATTTTTAAATGGAATGGTTCCTTGGCTTTCATATTGAGATTTTTAAGCATTTTATCAGAGCACTGGAATGCTCTTCTGTGCGCAGATGAAATTGGCCATCTTCCGTGTTTCATTCACTGAAAAGAAATATTAATATTTAATTTGCATTAATAAATTATTTTGTTAATGTTAATCAAATAACTATTTAGTTTTTTAAAAGATGTTGAATAATTAGGGAATGCAAATCAAACCCTCTATGAGACAGCATGTCACAGCAGCTTGGATGACTAAAACCAAAAAGATAGCAAGCATTGGCAAGGATGTGAAGAAACTAGCGCCCTCAGATATTTCTGCTAGTGGGAATGTGAAAAAGCACAGCCACTTTGGAAAACAGTCTGGCGCTTCTTTAAAATGTTTAAACATACAGTTATCATGTGACCCAGTAATTCCACTCCTACTCAAGAGAAACGCAAACCTATATTCATGCAAAGTTCACAGCAGCACCATCCACAAAAGCCAAAAAATGAAAAGAACCCAAATATCCATCAACTGATGAATGGATAAATCAAATGTGATATATCCATACAATGGAATATTATTTGGTCATAAAAAGGAATGAAGCATTAATATGTGTTACACTACGGATAAACTTTGAAAATATTCTGCAGAGTAAAAAAAGCAATCACAAAAGGCCACATATTGTGTGATTTCATTTATGTGAAATGTTCGGAATTGTCAAATCCATAGAGACAGAGAGTAGGTTAGTGGCTGGGAGAGGCTGGGGGTAGGGGAAATGGGGAGTGACTGATGAGGGGTGTGGGTTTCTCTTTCAGATGATGGAAATGTGCCATCATTAGTTGGTGGGGGGGGTTACATAACTCTGTGAATGTGCTAAAAAGCATTAAATTATGCACTTTCAAGGAATAAATTTCATAGTTCTGTGAATTATATCTCAGTAAAACTGTTATAAAAAGATATTGCTAATTCTTAACTGTTTCTGGAGTGTGAGCTGGTTTTAAGCTGGGAATAAAAAAGATCTGGGGAACTTCTCGCCCCGCTTTTCTCCTGATTTCCTCCCTAGCACCTCACTCCTTAGCTTTGCTGTTCACATCCTAGAGGTGAAGGAGACAGAGGATGAGAAAACCAAGAAAGGAGGAGAAAATTTGGTACAATTCTGGAGAATGTCGCTCTGCTTCCGGACAAAGTGGCTGAGTTTATACAACAGCAATAAGGAATTCAAGGCATATTTCTACTATATTCAAAACCTCAATATGATGGCTTCCTTTGGCATGGAGAAAAATACCATAGCAAAAAATATAAAATGAAAACAATTAAGCATTACCAATATTTAACATATGATGTTGTAGTACTTCTTACATATAATTTATAAATAAATACAAGTGCCAGGGTTCCATGCTTACATACTTTTTCTTCATAAAGGTGCATAATCAAAAAAGTTAACAAAAAGTTTAGAGACTCCTAGCTTAATTCATGGCACTGTGTGGAATAGTAGCTTTTCAAGATTAAGGGCAGAGACTTCACAGTCGTGCAGCCCAAGTTCAAACCCAGCCTATGCTCTTTAACTTTAAGTCACTTGCTTACTTAAATGTATTAGTCAGCTCCAATCAGGAAAATGCCAGGTAGTTCAACAGAGGGAATTTAATCTGGGGAACTAAGTGCAAAGGTGTTGGAAGGGCTAAAAAGCTAAGTAGGAAATAGTGAGGCAGCACCAAGATTTGCAACACCAGGAGGCTGCTACCTCTGCTGGTACCAGAGGAGCAAAGGGAGGAGAGATGGTGTTAACAGGGACCAGGATCCAGTGGGAGTGAGGACTCAGGGAGGGAGGGGCTGTCGGCAAGAGCTGGAACCACTGCGAAGCAGCCTCTTTGGGAGAGGGAGCTGCCACGGCAGAGGAGGTAAAATACTCTGACTCCTCCCTGGCTGCTGCCCCAGTGTCCTGCCAGTGTCCAGCATTGGCCGTCTGCACCCAGAAGCCTCTGGCAGAGGCTGGGAGGCTGAGTTTACTGGGCTTAGTCTCCCTACAAAAGTAAGCAGAGTACATGAATGAACACATGAAGTGTCCTCCTCCTTAAGAGGGATGATAAACAGTGTGGAATTCATAGGATCATTGTGGGGACTAAATGAGATTATGAGAAACCCATAGTATAGTCTGGCACACTGTTAAGTGCTCAACAAGTATCAGCTCATATTTCACAGTGTGAACTTAAATAATGACACTCAGCATGTTGGAAATCACCATTTTTGGCCTTCTAAAATATCACCTGTTCATTATAAGAAATATTAGTGACATAATTAGAATAGTTAGTGTGATTCTTTCATAATACTGATGTTGGAAGACAACTTAACACTGATATTATAGGTTAATGGTGTAATACTGGCAAAACAGGACGATCAACACTTAGGCAAGTAAGTGGTATAGAGAAGAGAGCAGACTAGGGATCCAGGAGACCTGGTGTCCATCTCAGCTCATTGGTAACCAGCTGTTTGACCTTGGACTTCAGCCCTTAGAGGCTTCTCCTTTCTTTTGAAATCGGCAGCCTAGACTAGATCTTGTTTTCTCTTGACATTGATGTTCTCTGACTCAAATTCACCATAAAGGCCTCTGATGTTTGCAGTTTTTTTCAATGCACTTCCTCCTTTCTTTCCTCATTTTATCCTTAACACACTCATAATGTGGAGGGGTGTGTACCACTCTGTGTGTTTCACAGGTGGGGAACCCGTGGGCTAGACATAGAATGAGATTTCTCTAGATTACAAAACAACTGAGTGGCAGGAGTAGAACTGGACTCCAAGCCTCTTCTGATTCTAGCACCCGAGATGTTTGAACACGTGTCAGAGGCTGGAGAAGAATGAGCCGCGCTCCAGTGAAGTTGGACTATTTTTTTACCCATGTGACCAAATCCATAGTCTATCTACACGTTATGTCACAATTCAGATTGTTGCACTCTTTTATATGAACATTTAACAATGATACTATAGTTATTTGGCCCATATTGAGGTTACATACTTCATTGCTATTGTTAAATGTCTTCCTAGAAGAAATAGTGCAGAGAGCAGAGGCCATTGTTAAAGTCCTTAATGAGAAAGATATTACTGTCCTGTTTTTTCCTCTCTTACTGTTTTTCATTCACTTAAGGGCAGGTTTCATTGTAAAATTGTTCAAGATGGCTTTCTTTTTCATGAAAAAAAGATCAGAAAATGGACTTCTTTATATCTGTATACAAGTCAAATACGGCATATGCAAGCACTCTAACATTAAAAGACAATACAATAGCATATCAATTGTATCAAACTTAAAGTAGCTAACTACTTAAATTAATCAATTTAATTCATGTCTAATCCAGTAAAAACAAATTGCTTATCCAATAGCAAATAATTTAGATTCTGAAGTGAAAAGCTCACCCCATCTGCCTGTTAACTGCCTTCAGACTTGATGTTGACTATTATGATCACTGGTAAGACATGATCAATGCACCGTGTTCAATCTTGTGCAGTAGACTCCATGTGCCAATCCCAGAACAAAGCTTAGTGTCTGCTCTAGTAGGTGAAGTAAGTTCATCAGGAACTTACTGAAGTCAGAAAGGTTGAGCTATAACTTACACTCTTGGACTTTCATTCTTTTCAGAATAGTTCTTGTTAAAAGATAAACTAAGGCACATTAAAACTTTAAAGAGTTCATTTGAGCAGATAGCAATTCACGAATCAGGTTGCTCCACCAAATAGGCACAGGGGACAGCTTTTATAGGGTGAATGTGGAAGTAAGAAAAAGAATTTATTCCAGTGGAAAGTCCCAAGCTGGGGACTGGTTTGTGGTTTCTGATTGGTATACAGTAGGCTTACACTGAGTTGGGTTTTGGTTTGTTTATGTAGGAACCCAGGGCTCTGGAGCTGCCTCAGTCTAATGGACTTCAAAACAATTATTTATTTTCTTTAAGAGAGATAGGTTATGTTTGTTCTGCAGCAGTAGATTCAAGGAAAATATTCTTTCATATTTATTGCTAATGAATACAACTGATATTATCTTATATATTATGTACCCCCACACAATAAAAATTACTTGATTTGGATAAATTAAACATATTTGACTTCTAATTGAATGGATGATCAATTAATATTCTTTTTATGCCAATGTAGAAGTTGTATTATCTTGGAATTCTTAATATCCTATTCTTTGCAAACTCTCAATGTGTCATTTTTTCCCCCTTTCTCTTCTTCCTCTCTTTTCTGTTTCATTTTCTTCCCTTTCCCTCCTCTTCATGCCAACTATTCCTTTCATTTCCCCTTTCTTCTCGCCTACCTTTTATCCTTTCCTTACTAACCCTGGAATTATCTGTAGTGTGTACCAGCTGTTTCTTTTCTGGGTCTGATTTCTTACTGTTCTTACTGTTGGATGGCAAGTTGGGAATGTGGTTGCTCAGGAACTGTCCATCTATTTGAAGTTGTTTTGGAGAACTGGAGTGGCTAAGTCCATGATATAGCCAGTCCCATAGTCTCAGCCATTAAATCCTGCTTAATTAGGAGATGCTGGGCCTGGAGGGAAGGAGAACGGGAAAAACAATGTGGAAAAACAAATAGGAGGTGCTGTGTGGCAGGCAAAGGGCAAGAGATTGATCCTGCCTTCTGGAAACTTATCTCTGGGCAAATGCCACTAGAGTAATAACCTGATATCACACAAAAATGGGGAAGAGACAAACTTCTTAAAAGAAAAGGCAGCGTTGGCCTATTAAACCCTGCCTAACCAGCTTCCATTCCTTTCACTATCCATCTCTCCAGCTTGGTTGAAGTTTTTGCTCTCATCTAGTTTGTGAGAGTAAAATAAATCCTCATCTTTTGTTATTGTTTTTTCCTCTTGCTTTGTAGGTGTTCCCTGGAGTAGAGAATATTAAAGTCTTGACCTGTGCTTTGGAAAAGAAATGCAGCCCTCAAATATCATAATTATATTGGAAAAAGAGAAATATTGGAAACAAACCACATGGGTAGAAACTGTCCTGAGGGTGAGGCGCTCGCATAATGACTGCGGCTTTCAGGTCTGCAGCTGAGGTTACCAGTGATGGGGGTCAATGTAGCCACTGGGGGTCCCCCATCTTTACTTGGGGATCCCTATTGACTCCCAGTACCACTGAAAAAGATGTATTGAGGTTGACAGTGTTAGTGGAGAAGATGCTGACTCTAAGGATGGGGTCTGTGACCTGGTCCATGACATACATTTTAGGACAATTCCCTAGCAGTTATTTTCAGAGACCACCTTTAGAATGAAGACTCAAGTGTGTGTGCATCATAATTGACATGATGTAGCCAGTCGTCCCTGAGGCCATTTTTTTATGACAGTGGTGGGTGAGGAGCTCTGGGGACAGGAGCCTCATGGAGAGAGCTGGGAGTGACTCACTGTGCCCTGTCCTTCCAGCCATTTGCTTATAGCTGGGTGGACTCTGTCCTCTCTTCTCTTTTCATTCCTCAGAACCTTCTGCAATACAGCTGAATCATCCATTCTCTCCCATCTCTCCTTCAAGGAACCCTGCCCTTCTCTCGCTGACGGCCATACTTACCACCTCGTTTTTGTCTTTATTCGTTTTAAACTTTATGGTATTATTTGTTAATTTATTAATTGCTTCCTCTGATTTCAGCTTCATTGTTATTAACTATTGTGCATTTTAATGGTATTTGATTCCCTCATTGCTGGTATTTATTGCTTCACTATCAATTCCCTATTCCCTGCTGTTGTTTTGCAATAGCATTATATATTATGATGTTTCTTCATTGCCTCTTCTCTCTGTCACAGCTGACTGCTCATTTACCTCTCCCTCTATGGACTTCCTGACGTTCTCCCTCTCCGAGTTGCTCCGAATGCTTTGTCGTAGCTCCCTCCACCATCACTGCCCTTTCAATAAAATTTGCCATAGTCTTCCATTCTGCTTTCCTCTTTCTTTCTTAGATCTCTCTGTTGCCTTGGGGGCATTTTACGGTGTGTTTATTCTGTAGACCTCAGCCAGAGTCCCACTCCCTCTGGCTCTCCAGCCTTTTTGGTTCAATTCCAGCTCTCCTGCTCACCCTACCCTGACACTCCTGATCCCAGGGCTGCCATTCTTGAGCTATTCTTTCTGCTCCAGCATCAGATTTCAGCTCTGGTTTTTACCTCGCTGATTCCTGTTGCTTCCACATTTTCTGAATTTACTGATCTTTTACAAGGTGAATCATCTAGCTTAGGCTTCTATTCTACATACATGTCGTTTCTTCTCCCAAAACAAAATCTACCCTACATGTTTGTTTTCCTCTAGAATTGATGCTTATTAATATTATTTCCTGTATATCAGGCCTATGCTTAGGGAACTATTGTAAGAGACTTTACATGTAGTATCTCTTTTAATCTCAGCAAGAATAATAGCAGTTCTGTGGGGGTGATGGTAGTGAGCGGTGGGCTGAGATGTGTGTCAGGTCTGTCTCCAGGACACAAGCGGTGCCAATCCCACTGACAACAGCCATTGGGACCGAGTGCCCACATCCTCCCCGTTTCCTTGGCCTCCATCTTTAGCAAACCCCCTTTTCTAATAAAGGAGTTTAACCCTCATTTTCTATAGCAGTTTAGCTGGCATTTTCTCTCTTTACACCACTTTGTCAAGAATATTCCATCTGTTCTTTCCCGTCTGCGGGGAGGAGAGCTGTCTGGCAGTAGACAATAGGTGCAGATGCAGGCGGGCAGGTGGGTAGGCAGGCGGCAGGTGGCCCAGGGAATCTGTCACTAAACAGCAGGAAGTCACAGGACTGGTGATCAAGCAAATCTCTGAACAGGTTCAGGGGTACAAGGACCCAGTCCCAGGGGACCTGGGACATCAGGCCGGGAGCTAAAGCAGAAAGTCAGGCAGTGGAGAAAGAGTTGATCTAGTTTTTGGAACAAGGCATATGGTGTCTTGCACACAAAGAAAGAGACAAAGCCTAGGAACTAGGACCGGAGTCCAAAGTCAGGGTGATTTGAGGTGGAGCTAGTGCTTGGGATGGGTCACAGAGTTAGGGGCCGGTGAGACTATGTCATGGGTTGTGATCTAGGTATGATATGATAAGATTTCGAACAGTGGTACAAGGAAGGGAGAAGTAGGTTTGGATATAAGAGATGCTATAAAGGAAGGTGGACATTTGGCTGTGATTAAGAGTACCTTAAGCATTCCCAAAGAATCCATCTCCAATTGGTTTACCTGAGGACCTGTTAAAGGTGGCGATTTGGATCAACTCATAATCATATTCTCTTATTTTCTTTCTTTCTTTCTTTCTTTCTTTCTTTCTTTCTTTCTTTCTTTCACAGGACCTCGCTCTATCACCCAGGTGGGTGTGCAGTGGCATGATCAGAGCTCACTGCAGCCTCTAACTCCTGGGCTCAAGTGATCCTCCTACCTCAGCCTCCAGAGTAGCTGGGATGACAGGTGTGAACTACTGTGTCCAGCCAGGATCAACCCATATTCTTGTTTGGAGTCATACAATTGGTGTTAAGAGTAGTACTGTATTAACAGGTTAAATAATAAGTAGCTTAGATGCCTATTTGCAGAAATCATTTTTTTTTTTTGCTTGATGAGATAGGAATCATTTTTGCAGTAGTAGTGAAAAATTACATTGAGTGAATCATGTTTCTTGTGATCCCTCTGTGTCCAAGTGACGGCTGGAATTAGTGGTTTAGTCTGTGGCCATGAGACCCAAAACCTTCTTTGATCTAGCTACCTAGATAAGGTTTTTCCTACTCTGATTTGCCCTAGCACTTTGTTTCTCTAATATGTTAAAAGTAAGCAGTAAATATCCATAGAAAATGGTTGCTGTTGGGCCCTGCATGCACCCCCTTTGATGGGTTGCTGCAGAGTTGGCTGGTGAGGGTGCCCCCAACCCCCATGCAGCCTGTGGCCATAGGTTGACTGGGACAGGAGTATAAAGGGGGCATATTTTATAGTGTAAGTCCTACTCCTGCTCCTGCTCTTGCTTCAGAGCTCCCTGTGAGGTCAGATTTCCTCACACGCTTTCTCTGAAGATTCATCCCTCCGGTTATGAACCATGAGCACTCAAATCCCCATATCAGACCCTGTTTCAACCAAAGACATACAGGTACAGAGGACAGATGGATGTGGATGCAAGAGTCATTTATTAACCTCTCTAGAAACTGGACCATGTCCAAGTGGGTGCCACTGTCACACAAACTTGACTTTAAGCCACTGTGGTTTGATCTGGGGATCTACGGAACCCTTAGGAGGATGGATTGAAATTCATTCACTTTCCATTGCATAAGTTGAAGTTTTGAACAGCCTTGAAAAATGACAAGAGGAAGACTTACCAGGGGTGTTAATAATAAGATGATAAGAATAATAGCTACCATTATAGAGTACCTAATGTGAGTCGTGCCAGGCAGTGTGCTATACAATTTATCTCCAAAATCCCTTTCACTCCTGAAATAACCCTTCTGAGTGCGTGTAGACAGGACTGCTGCTGTCCACCCAGATGCCCAGTCTGCTTCCGCAGTCACAGACCTGGAGCAGGCATCCAGTGGAGGACTACACTTCATGCATGGTCCCTTGTAGCTGGGCAGGGGCCATTGCAAAGACCTCCATCTCTTTCTGCCTGCTGCAAGGAAGCTTGAGCCATGCAGACAAAGACGATGCCCTAGGGAATCACAGAGAAATGTGTTGAAGAAAGTCACACTTTCTGAAATAGTGCGGTAGCCCACCCGACCTCCAACATGGGCTACTCCATGAGATGAGGACATTTCTATCTGGTTTGGAACCATTGTGTTTTGGGGGTCTGTTTATAACAGCAGTTTGTTCTTACTCTCTAACTAATGTCATAAATATTATTATCTCCAGGCTGTAAATAAAGGAACTGAGGCACAAAGAAAATGGATGACTCTCCTCATGACAATGCTGGCAGAGCTAAGATTTGGATGGAGATGTTTCTGCTTGAAAGGCCTTTCAAGAAGTAGTTTGTCAAAAGGTTTTAGTCCCCTTAAAAGTGGAAACCAGGAAGGCTAGTAATGATAAGCAAAGGGCCATTAAAATGTAGAGTGGAGATGACATCAGAGGGAGATTCTGGGAAGCCAGATGGGAAGGTTCTAGGATCCTGGGGCCCCGCCCTGCACTGGGTGCCCACAGCAAGCACCAGGGCTCATTCAGGGAGGGGGAGCTACTTTTGAATTTCTGTACAAAGTACAGCCTGTGAGGCCCTCTAAGTAGGCTTTCTCTGCAGTGCAAACCAGTCACTAAGAGTCTTGTCAAAATCTAGATTCTAATCAAGGAAATCCAGGCTGGCTGAGGCCTGAGATGCTGCATTTTTCTGCAGGTGATGCTTATGCTGCTTGCTGGTCAGAGGACTGCACTTGGAGTAACATGAATCTTTGAGGCTTTCCATTTCAAGGGTGAGCATCTTAGAGTTCAAAGTCTAGTTCCCCAAGAGCTTCTGATATTTAAATGAACAAACTCTGTATATTTATGCTGTAAATCACAAAACTGTTATTCCCAGAGTGCCTTTCAGAGAAGTGCCTGGCCATAAGAACACCCGGATTGTGCCTTCTGTCCAATTTGAATCACTGGCTCCATGCATTTTGCAGGTACTGGTCTGCAGGTGATAGGATTTTATAGTCATGAGATGCAGTGGTATGCTATAGATCAAAATATTTTTCACTTGTTTGACTGTAATCTATGGGGAAGGGGTGAAATGGCCAATTGATTATAATGCAGAATATAAAAAGATCAAAGTCCTACAGCACACAGCCACATTGCTGTCTGCAGAAAAGGAACAGGAGCTCACGGGAAAATGTTCATGTAATATATGAGGCATTAAAAATTCTGTTACATTATTCTTGCCACCAAGATTGTAATGAAAATGGGAAACGGCACCAACTTAACCCATTCTCATTACAATCGTTAGATTGTAATCTCGTGTTCTCCCCTCAAGAGAATGCTAAATGAGATTTTAAACAAAAGAGAGGACAGAGAAGTATGGAGAATAAAGAAGCAAATAGAAATTGGAAAGTTAAAAAAAGTGATGCATGATAGACTTCCCTGTGTTCGTCGAGACTTTCTCTTTACTTTAGCAGCAAGAACAGAGCTTAGGGCATTACAAAGACCAATTGACACACGTGGAAAATCCATAACACAACTCAAACATGGTAACTGTTTACAACAAAAAGGAAATTATCAAGCACAAATTTGATCTTACTCTTTGATAGCTTAGGCCACTTTAGATCAGAGAAAAAAAAATATGAAATTTCAAAAAAAAAAAAAAACCCGAAAACTAAAACAATGCAAAAAAACAAAAACAATAGCAACAAAAAACTCTGAGAAGAAAAACCTTCGTGTTTGTGCACAATTCCATGTTGAGCTCTCTCTTCATTTTTGCCATAGTGGGCAAATGAGCATACTTAAATCATATGAATACCTTTGTTTTACTTGCTTTAATGTTGCATCCTGAGAATGAAGTCTCTTTCATGGTAATATGCAGAAATGTATAAATGAGTATGCACGTATATGGAGAATACCATTAAAGATAGATCCTCCAGGATTAATGGAAAACCTTGGTATAATGGCAGTCCTGGTGAATTTTTCAGAGAAAGCCAAATATACTAATCAACTCTACAAATATTTATTGAGAACTTTACTGGGTCCAAAGTATTATGATGGTTACAATGAGAAATCCAGTACAAAATCATTGTTTTACTTAATGTAAAAAAATATTTCTAGTTCATCTATTGTGGACTGGACATGGTAGCAGGATCTGGGGAAGGAGTGTTGAACAAGAGGCAAGATCCTTATTCTGTCTAATTAGGTAGGGGAGGGAGGCATTATGTAAATAAACAAGTAAATAAATGTATAATTGCAAGTTGTTATAAGAGACGGCAATGAAAATAACAAGGTAGCAGAGAAAGACAAAGAGGGGAGATCTAATTAGAATGGCCGGAAAGAAAAGGCCCCTCTAAGGAAGTGCAGCAACCCCCATAAAAAGTGGGAACAAGAGTTCCTGGTGCAGATGAGTAACTAGTTATCATTCTCCCTTGGCTCAGTGGGGAAGATAACTGGGGGTGCCATTAAGTGCTCATCAGGGAAACTGAACCCATTCCAGGTGTTTCAAAACAGGGGATTTAATATGACAAGTGTATTTCAAATATTTTAGAAGTGTTGAAGAGCCTTAGAGGCATTTGAGCATCAGTCCGAAGATTAGCTGCCATCATCTCTAGGAACGACAGGAAAGGTGATATTACCAGAGCCCAGGAGCCAGAGCCTGGGACCACCAAGTGTGGAGTTGTTAGTGGGAGTCTGAAGTCATGGGGGAGACTGGGTCACTGCTGGCAATGCCATCTGAAAGTGGGGTGTGCGTGTGTGTGTGGAGAGAGAGAGAGAGAGAGAGAGAGGGAGAGGGAGATAGGGAGAGAGCGAGAGGAGCTGGCCTTTCTATTCTTTCTTGCTTCCAATCTCCAGCACATCGTGCCTCCCATTAAACCTCGCCAGCAGTCAGTCAGCAATGGGAACCAAGCAAAGGTAGTTTGCAGAGGGAAGGGGAGGCGAGAAGTGGATCAGTGTAAACCAGTGGTTCCTGCTACAGGAAAAATAAGGGAGTGGAGAGTGGCATTGTGGTGGGGGTGCTGCTTTGTACGGAAAACTCAGAGAAGGTGGCTCCGATCAGGTGCCAAGCATGGAAAGGAGGACATGCACGAAGTGAGGGAGGGGCCACGCTTCTGTGTGGGAGAAACAAATGCAGTGACCCCGTGGTGGAGCCTGTGCAGACAGACGTTTGAGGACCAGCAGAGCCACAGTGTGGCTGGAATAGAGTGAGCCATAGGGGAAAAAGGACAGGGTCAAATACAGGAGAGTGGGACTTGGAGGATCCTACGGGGACGTTTTGGCTATGGTAAGAATTTTGGTTTCTAATGGAGTGAGACGGGAAACCACTGGGAGTTTCTGAGCAGGATTCGAGTGCTTAGAGGATACATTTGCCTTCTATGTGGGAGCAAAGAGAGAAGCAGAAAGGATGATTAGGAGCAGTAGTATGCTGGCAAATGCTTAACAACTGGCTCTCCAAAGAAAAAACAAGTCAATAAATGTATAATTGCAAGTTGTTATAAGAGATGGAAAGGAAAATAACAGGGTAATAAAAGAAAGACAAAGAGGGTGGATCTAATTAGAATGCATGGGAGGGAAAGACCTCTTTAAAGAAAAAAGCGACATTTAAGGAGAGATCTGAGACGCCAGGTATACATCAAAGGTCATCACACGTTTTCTTGGGTTTGAACAGGACCGTTTGTCTCCGGGCGCTGGAGAAAATAGACTTAAAAAATATATAAAAAGTCACTAAGGAAAACGTATTTGTCTGCTTCCTTTGGTAACATATTCCAGTGTTTACCAACCCATGTTTTCCGGGGATTTATCTTTGTGCCTGACTTGAATCCATCCTGCTGCACTTGAAGCCTTTTCTTTTGTTCTGAATGTAGAATGGAGAGTCGTTCGCCGAGCCCCAAATTTGGTCACATTGCGATATCCATGTGCCGGCGCTTGGGATTGAACTCTGGTGCTGCTGAACTCTCCTCCCCGCCACGTTAGTCCTTGATGACTGACACGTGATTCTAGCGAAGTTAGGGAGAATATCGACACGTCTGAATGATGTCTGCAAGTCACCTGAGCTAGCTGTGACACTGGCCTGTTCAGAATTACTTATAGCCTCTGGATACCAGCACTAAATAAGATGCAGAATGAGCCACAAAGGGACTTGCCCTGAGGGTTTTGCAATTCCCACTGTCAAAGCCCAAGGATTCCTGAAGCGAGTAGAAGGAAATGAGAAGAAAAAGCAGCTGAAACAGTTCATTGAACCTGTTCTGAGTTTATATATTGTGTTGTTTTGACACATGCATAAGCACGTTGCATACATATGGTAATAGAGAAACAAGATGGAAATTGAACAGGCACATAAATATAGGAAAATTACAAGCACAATACGTATACAATTATATAATTATATAAAAGCAATATTGCCTTTCAGGAACACCTCTGCTCTATTTACTGTTTTTCAGGTAAAGAATTTGGTTTTAAATGAGAGAGTCTTTGCAGTATTAATGAATAAATGTAGGAGGAAAATGTTAATGTTGAGTGCATGTGGTGGTAATTCATAAGATGAGACAAAAGACATTGCCAAAAGGTTTAGGTTAATAATATAAATGAGTAACCCTGGTAATGCAAGTGAGGCACTAGGCCAGAAGGGGAGAAAAGGAATCTGAAAAGAGAGAACAGCTTGGGAAGTGATCATGGAGGAACACTAAGACTTTGTAGTGCTAGATAGCTTTTCTATAGGGATATTCTGAAGATGACAATTGGTTTGTGCCCCATTTCACAGGTTAAACTGTAACTCATTGCCTATTAACAATCTCTTTGTTTTGTTTTTTGTCCAGTGTTTGGTTTTTTCTTTTTTCCTTTCTTCCTTTTTTTTATTTTTTGGTGTGTATATGTGTACAAAATGCTGATTTCCTACTCATGAAGACTAGAACAGAAGCTGCACAAATACTCCAGAATAATTATCGACACTCATAATGACCTGTATTATAGTATGTCCTAGAGAAAAGAGAAGGAAAGTTTGCTAATAGTCTTCTAAATTATACAAAAGACTGTTGTGCAGACAGTGGTGATTAGATTTTGTTATGTGAATATGTGTGTACATACCCCCATATAGTCTTACTGGAGACACAAACAAAAAGTGTGATGAGTGTGCTATGAAGAAACATATTGGCACTGAGGGGAGTTCAGTAGTGGAGTAAACTACTAAAGAAGGCTATAGAAAATATCTTTGGAGCTCTTTAGATATAATTTTTAAAATTGAGTATGAGGCCGGGCGTGGTGGCTCACGCCTGTAATCCTAGCACTTTGGGAGGCTGAGACGAGTGGATCACTCAAGGTCAGGAGTTTGAGACCAGCCTGAGTGAGAGCGAGACCCCGTCTTTACTAAAAATAGAAATAAATTATTTGGACAACTAAAAATCTATATAGAAAAAATTAGCCAGGCATGGTGGCACATGTCTGTAGTCCCAGCTACTTGGGAGGCTGAGGCAATAGGATTGCTTGAGCCCAGGAATTTGATGTTGCTGTGAGCTAGGCTGATGCCATGGCACCCTACTCCAGGCAACAGAGTGAGACTCTGTCTAAAAAAAAAAAAAAAATTGAGCATGAAAATAAGACAAATATCTAGAGGAAGGCATTTTACTACTCAGAGGTGAGTGTTTTGACCTTGACAACAAACCAGGCTATTCAGGTTCAATCAGAGTTATTCTCACCTCATCAGTCTCTCTCTGCCTGAAAATCACCAAGCATTCATTTTATTTTTATAAACAAAGCAACTTTTCGAAAATGCAAACCTCCACGTGAAGGCACAGGAAGTTCTCTCCATATGTTGAGCCTATTCCAATGCCAGCATGGTTGGTAGCAGGCATGTGCCCTAATTATGCATCCCCTACGAACTCCCTCTTATCCCTTAGGTTTCAGATCAACTGTCACTTCCTCAGGGAAATCTTCCCTTAATTAGATGCTCCCTACTCCTGTCACCATTGGGCTCTCTCAGAAAACCCAGGTTTGGTTTTTCACAAATCGCAATTCTATATTTCCTTACTTCGTTTGTTTATTGCCTGTCTCCCCCACAGACTGAGCTTCAATAGGTCAGGGACCATGTGTACTTTGTCCCTGTCGCATAGTTCTCTCTTAAGAATGGGGTCTGACTCATAACAGGCATTCAATAAATATTTGTCGAATGGTCGAATATAATCATTTTTTAAATTGCCAATTTTTTAAATATTAATGAGGATATTAGATGTTACAAGAAAGACCAAACATTGAAGTATTGACTCAAGCCCTAAATTCCTTTATACTTAAGATTAAGGAGTCTCACATACAATTTTCCAGCAAAAGAAAAAGCTATGAAACCTCTTATTAATATACAATTATTTATCCAAAGATCGGGCTCAGTAGCAGTATGGAGGCTGAACACATATCCTTAAGACAGTGAATTTTTCTCGGATCAGTTTTTCTTTCTCCTTTTCTTTCAGGGTGGTTGGCTAAGGATATGACATAACTGAAAAACTCAGTCTAGCAGATCCAGTCATTTACAATGTCTTTTTCCTACTCTGGATCTTCCATGCATTTTATTTTCCAAGCTCAATTGTTATTTGTTCTTCTATTGGGGCAGCTCAACATGGCCACTCTCACTAGCTGCTGAAGATTACTCAATGCAGCCCTTTTATGCCATCTTACTGTCCTATGGTGTTTCTGGCTCACTTTTTGTTCTTCAAGGTTAGGGAGCAGCACGTGGGTGTGGAATGCCCATAGCCTTTGTCAGTAGTTTCATTTCCGTTCTAGTTGCTGAGTACTAGGAATCCCTTGCTCTCACATGCTTTGTATTTAGCTGAATGAGAACAGCAGGCTGCGTGTGAGTCTGGTGCTAGACGAGAAACCCAGAGGAATACTGTGACTCTGGAGGCCAAGGTCAGTAAGCCTCCCTAAGAGGACTGAGGAAAAAGGGAGGATCATGACAGAACTAACATGTGATCCGGCAATCCCAGTTCTGGCTGTATATCCAAAGGAAATGAAATTAGGATCCCAAAGAAATATCTGCACTTCCACATTCATTGCAGCTTATTTACAATAGCCAAGATAAGGAAATAACCTAAATGTCTGTCAATAGATGAATGGATAAGACAATGTGGTACAGATATAAAAATGAAATAAAATTTGGCTTTAAAAGAGAAGGCATTAGCATGGATGGACCTGACCGTCTAAGCGAAATGAGCCAGGCACAGAAAGACAAACATGACATGATCTCATCCATATGTGGAATCTAAAAAAAGACTTAATCCGTAGAAGCAGAGAGTAGAATGGTAGTTGCCAGGGATGGGAGGAGGGGAGATGGGAAGCAATGGTCAAGGAGTACAAAGTTTCACTTGCGCAAAAGGATAAATCCTGGAGATCTGATGTGTAGCATAGTCACTCGATTGTATACTTGAAATTTGCAAAGAGGGTAGAACGTGAACATTCTCATTACACACAAAAAAAAAGAAAGAAAGAAAATAGTAAGTATGTAAGGTGATGGATATGTTAACTTGATTGTGGTGATCCTTTCACAAGGTACACATAAGTCAAAACATCAAGTTGTATGCCTTAAATAAATACAATTTTTATTTGTTAACTGTACCTCTAATAAAGCTTTAAAAAAGGGAGGAGCATACATCATACCTATGCTTCAAGTATCCTTGGGTCTGAAAACAATCTATATATCCTTTTATATTTTTCTATGATCCTGATTAAAACAAATGACAAACAAAACAAGGTATATGTGTGTGCGAGGTGGAAGGGTCAAAGACTGGAGGTGAAGACGGGCTTTGTGGGGAACACTTAATATTGTCTTTAGACAATTCTGTGGGTGCACTTCTTCTTCGTCCTTATGATATGGCAGGTGCTGCTCAATAGGTTATTATTGAAGGAATAAGTGACAATAAATCTATGATCAGGAATGTCATAGACCGAAAACACCAGGGCTGGGAAAGATGTTGCAAGTAGTCTAAGCAGGATCGCACTCTGCTGAACAAAAAGAAGTTTATTCTTAGAGAGATCAAATCACTTGGCTTTAGTCAAAAGAAAATTATGTGCAGAATTGAAATTAAAGAGTAGCATTGGAAATTTTAAGGAGTGATATGATAAATCATTCAGCAAATTTGACCAATATAGGCTGGAAGATTCTGACCAAATGAACTGCCATCTTCCCAGCCTCTCTATGCCAAGCACTTGTAAGCTATTTGTTCTGAATTATTGAGAAATTGTCTCAATATCCATCTCACATGTTTGTGTAGACATATCCATAAAGAGTTACATAAGCAATATTATTATCGTAATTATTGTTATCATTAGATGCTTCATTTCTTATCATTTTCCTTTTGGTTCATCTAGGGTCTTCAGAGGGCTGTTAAAGAGCTTGAAAAAAATAAGAATCATACTTGTAGATATTTATTTTCATTGTATTATTTAGAACTCTATCCTAGGGAATCCTGCTAATTCCTAGTTGACTAATCTACAAAAACCTTAAATTCTCACCCTGTTCCTCTGTAAGCTTTAACAGCAGCAAGATGGAGTGGAGGCTCTTATTACTAAAACTTCATTACTCATACAAAATATTCGTGAGCGTGCCTATGCTGTGGTGTATGATCATAAATAATTAAAGCAGAACTACACTTGTCAGAAGAACTGAAGCAAAGACGAACTCCTCTGTTTGCAGGCGCTGCATAGGCAATGCCTTCCTCATTAATGCAGCAATTCTCTAAGGACGGCCGTAGTTAATGGGAATTAGCAAAGTGCTGGCATGCCCATATTAGTCTTTTGAGAGGTTATCCAATATTCAAAGTGATAGGCCTGTTGAATGACCCTTATTGAAAATACCCCATTCTGAAGGTCTTTTTTAAAGTAGAACCTCAGGAGTCCCATTTTCAAAGGTGTCACTATAAGACTTTCTATAGGGGCTAAACAATTTTAGAGTTTATTCAAGTTTTTGAGTCCAGTTTTTCCTGGATTCTTTGCCTTCTTTCATACTCATGAAGAGTGGTGACCTTTATAAAATTAACTCAGGTTTGTGCCCTGTAGACCAAGATATTGCTTATTGGTTCACATAACTGTACTCTGTTAAAAACTCAGTATAGGAGGAGGGGCAAGAGCAACATACGTAACCTAAACATCTGTACCCCCATAATATGCTGAAATAAAAAAAAAGAAAATATGTATAATATATATATTTGTATATATACACACACATTTATCTAAGGTAGGTATCTGTACTACAGTAATAATATAGTATATAAAATATAAAGCACACACAAGTATAGACTTTATTTTAAAAAAGGGACAGAAACTAAATGTAATAAGAATTTCTACAATTTTCTTTTTGCATCCCAGTGGAATTTCTTGGAGGCCACTAAATTAGAAGATTCAGAGACACAGATTGGAAGAGGGGCAGGAATGTGGCCTGGCAGGTCTTGGGAATTTTTAGAAGAATCCCTATTGGAATTCATCCTTGAAAAAGGAGTTAATGATCTCTGTTTCCAATTCCTATCATCTAGGATTCGAAGGCTCTTGCTAGGCTGACCAGATGATTTTATTATGTTTGTTCCAGTTGATAAGCCTTGGGAGCTATCACGGATGGCTTACCCGCTGGGGAAGAGAACACTGCAAGTGGTGTGTGTAAGCTTGGAAGGGAGGGATTTGAAGTGAGGGTATTAATGATGACTCCCAGACAGAAAAGAATCTAGAGAAGCCTTGTGTACTCGCAAGGAAGTGTGTCATGAAGTGACGAAGGGTCTTTCTCTTCTCCTTGTTGGGGTGGGTGTTCATGTTCCTTTTCTTCTTCTATGAAATAATTAAAGAAAAATGAGCAATCTTTTAGAGTTTACCTAACAGGCAAATAATTCACCTTTTGTAGTTGGCTTTGATTGGGGTTTGTCTGAGATCAAATCTATGCCTGTCTCATTGAACAAAGGAGCTAGGACAACCAGATGCAAGTTTTCTCCCTTTAGATTCTTATTTTAGCTCTTCTGTGTTCTTTTTAGAGAAGAAACTACTTTTGGCTCCAGGATTGATTGGCTAGTTTATCTTCCACAGTGTGATTTATTCTTGTACCTTCTGTCACCCTCTCGTCTTCATTTCATTTAATTATCTAATCAGACGTTCACTCATTCACTTGTTCATTCATTCGCTTATTTGTTTACTTACTTGATGCACTCAGAACTTACAGAATACCTCTATGTTCTAGCAACTGTGGATATCCATGACTGTCTAAGTAAGAACCTGCATCATCCTACATGTAAAGCCATGTGAGGTGTCTTTCCAATTGGAGAGAATTTTTCTAGGACCACTCTATTAAACCATTTAACTTTCTTCCTATTGGATTTTTAATTTTAAACTAATGTTAAAGCCGAGTTGCAGGAAATTGTTTAATATACTTTCTATTATTCTCATTTTGGACCTCAGGTGCAAAGGGTTGAGTTGATCATTGGTCCATGCGAGACCCCTCTTTATCTTGTTTATTTTTCACCTATTTCTTTTCCCTTTTCCTATTCCCCTGCCATCTTTCTGGAGGCACTCTCATGATAAGTTTGACGTATGTGAATGTGTGAATATGTGTACTGTAATGCGAGTATGTGTATGGTAAAATATGCTCTGTGATTTGTTTTTCATTGACAAAAATAGTATTATACTATAGATTTTGCTATTTTAACATATTTTTCACTCAGTTCTTTATTGTTCCTTTTTTTTTTTACAGTTTTTCATGTTTCTGTATGTATAACTAGTTCTTTGCTTCTCAATACTTCATAGAATTCTATGGTTGCAACCACCATATTTTGCACATATATTTCTTTAATGTTGTATACCTAGTTTATCCCTTTACTGCAGACAACACTGTCATGAATATGTTCTTGTTCATGTAACTTTACAGACCTGTGTGAGAGCTGTTAATGGCATTGATGGGGCATGGGCATATGTCTACTTAATTTTCTCAAGCACTGCCAGATCATTTCCAGAATACCTGTACTTATTTATATTTCTGTCAATACTACATGAAGATTCCTGTTTCCCCTTATTGCTGACAATCTGATGGAGGTAAGAGGTAACTAAGGTTTAAATTTGCATTTTCTGATTATGAGGGAGTCTGGATGTCTTTCCATACTTATGTGGTGGGTGCTGTGATGTACACCCAGATACTCCCCAGGAATGGACTTGCTCTTCCAGGAGCTGGGAATGCTGCTGGCTGATGTCTCTCAGCTGTCAGCCCTTTCCAGGAATTACCCGTGGGGGAAGAGAGTGGCCTTGTCCAAGTTTATACACCTTTCCAGAAATAGTCTACATCCAATAACTAGTTTATTTGGGCACATCGGCCCTGCCCCCCACACTAACTTGAGACAACTCAGAAGGACCATTCCACCTACATGGTTCTCTGTGGGGTCAGGTGACGCATTTGTGGAGACGGCACTGCAGCCCACCTCCTCCCTCTATCCATTCCTGTGTCCTCCCTCCTCTTCACCTGTGTTGATCTTGAGAACATTCTGTAACAAATGTTCTTCACATTAATCTCCATCTCAGAATCTGTCTCCCTAGGAACACAATCTGCAACAGCTAGCATCAAGAGTAGGGTGGTTTGAGAAAGCAGATGTTAAGAGAGGATTCTAGAGCTGGATCACCCCCTCTGGCCACCATCAATGTGGACTCCATACTAGTGGTAGGCTGATCATGACCAGCTCCTGCAAAAGGGACCAGTGAAATTATTAGAACTTTCATTAGCAATGAACTGAACTGAAATGAGGTACCAATGAAAAGAAATTCACATGTGGGTACAATGCATATTTAACATCTTAAATGTGTATTCCAACATTTAAGAAATATAGGAGAAATGGTAATTGTACAAAGAAGAAAATTCAATCTCTATTGCTAGAGGAAATTGATGCATTAGGAAAAAATAATGAATGGTGAAGATTGACTAATCAACAACTAAAAGATAGATATGAGATCAAGAAGGGCTTTTTGGCTCCTGGAAAACAGAAGAAGCTGAAGCCCAGGCCCAGGACTCAAACATAAAAGTGGGAAGAACTCCATAGAAGTTTTAGTTGTCAATCTAGGCAGTATACTGTGCCAAGACCAGGGCACAAACTGGGAAAGAATGGGACTCTGAAATATCTTGGTTGATGGATGCACTTGAGAATTTTGAAGTGGCCTACTCCTTTCTGCTAGAGGCTGGCACTCTAGCTGGAGATTATGCAAAGGACTCTACCTGGCAGGTAAACAGTTTCCCCATCAGAACTTCCCCCATTTCTCCTCCTGGCTACCAGACCAATGACTCGGATAAAGTTACAAAATAACCTAGCTGGGGAAATACTAGATCTATGAAAGAGAGAAAGGAAGCAGGCCATGAAGGGAAAGTAGGATCTAACCAACTTTTGCCAGCAGGAGCTGAGAGAGTTCATATGGGACTGGTTTCTGAGAATGCTGGACTGGAAAAGCAGAGCACAAAGTTGAATAAGGGAGACCTTATTAATGCGGGTGCACTCTCCTGGGATTTGGAATTTAGTACCTGACCAAGATCCTGGGAAATGGTTCAAATGCACCACTAAGATGCCTCTTAGAAGCTTGGAGAAAACGATGGACCATACTATATGAAGTATAAATGCTAGAATTGCCATGGAAGAGGTGGAAGAAGATCAAAAGGCTCAGAGATGTAGGCATGTAGAGTGAATAGTCTCTGAAAGATTTGAAGCCCTAACTGATGACTATCCTCCATGGGAAGGCTTGGAGGATACTCTGTTTACCAAAGAAGTGAGGCATGTGCTGTTGAGAGGTACACCAATATGTTTGAGGAGCTCAACAGTGGTGTTAAGAATTTTTAAGGATACAAGATTTTACCCTACTTCTAAGTTGACAGGTTAGCCTACAATAATGTCAGAGTTGCTTGCAGAAGATACAAGACTCCTGGGTCAAAGACAAAAGACTTTGTTGTTCACAACATTTGCAGTAGTGAAAATATTAGCATTTGCACCAGCTCTCCAATGTCCAATTCCCTCAGGGTAATAATGCAAAGAGGGCCAGGTGATGCCTCCACATATTATGGGTTGCATTACAGGAGAGGAACCTTGAGTTTAGGGTTGCTCTTTTTAACAGACAGTAAGCCTGCTTGCCCCTGGGAGAGACAGTATCTCTAGATTCCAAGGCTGATTGCTATACAAACACCTTTGAAAAGATAATCTGTAACAGGGGCAGTCAGTGCTTCTGCTTACAAGATGTGCAGAAACTTGAAAGACATAGAAATTTGTCTCCCCAAAGTGATTTTCTTTTCTAATCTGATGTTGACAGTAAGACATTATTGGTAATAGATTAAAAGTGGCTTCAAATACTTTACTATTTCATTGATTAGGAGGTAGAATCTAATTTTTCTTTTGCATCTGGGTTGGCCTTAGTGACCTTCTTTATCATTAGAAAATAGAGGAAATGAAGTTCTGGGACTTGCAATGCAGGTGAAAAAACAACCTTGCAGTTTTTTTCTGGGTCTCTTGGAACACTTGTTCTTAGAACTTTGAACCAGCATGTAAAAGGTCCAACTACCTTGCCAGAGAGATAACCTCCTGAGACAACATAGAGAGGGAAGGGCCCATTCATCCCTGCTATCATTATGCCTGTGGATGAAGCCATCTGGGACCTTCTAGACCACTCTAGTAGCCAGGTGAATGACACAGAGTGATACCTGTTGATGTCAATTGAAATAGAAGAATTGCTTAGTTGAGCTCTGCCAAAATTCCCAACCCCAATATCATGAGGCGTAATAAAATGATCATTGTTTTACCATTATGCACAAAGAGATAACCAGAATAACATTTTAGAGCTGGACTTACTGATAATAATAAAGATTATAGGATCTCAAAATAATAGAGGCATGAGTTGTCTGGCTCAGAGCACTAAGGTGGTTGCATTTAACTATCAGAAGCAAGTCAGACGTGATTATTTCCAGGAGTGGCAGACCTGAGTGGTAGATCAGAGTGACACCCAGAGAACCATGATCTATAGGGACCTATGGAGATGATTAATGAACACAGTGTCCCTACAGACAAGCTGGACAGAAAGCCAGCAAGGGTATTGCATAATGTGTACAGGCAAAAGGAACTAAGGATGGTTGATTAGGAGACTAAACATAGTTGCCCAAGTAAAATCTTTTTGTCCAGTTTCTGAAACTGAGCCAGTTTTCTGACCTGAAATTCCCTGAACTGTGAGGGAAGCCAGATTCCCAGGAGGAGGACCCCGCACCACTGTTGCAGAGTATATTGTATGAATGTCCCCAGGGCTTCCTCAAAGGGATCTTAAGAGTCCTCACAGCCCCATTGTTGAGTGGCCATACGGGAACTAAGTAATCAATATAATTTTGGCCCCAGTCAGGCTCATGGAAGATCCAATGGGCCCCTGGAACGGACATAACTGGGAGTTGGCAGACACCTGTATGAATTTCTTTTTTTGTAAGATAAGAGCTGTCATAGTGAGGTAAGGCAAACTCTGAAACTGTGCCCACCCCACCAATGTAGTAATTGCAGAAGAATTGTGACCTTGGGATGTGCTGGATTGCAGAAATAGTGTTTCCTTTAAGGACCTAAATAATTCAGAGGTGATCCCTAGCATATCTCTATTTAATTCACAAGTCTGGCACCTACAAAAGTCAGATGGAGGCTGAAGGATGACATGAGGCTACTTCAAATAGAACCAACTATAGCCTCATTTCATCTGCAGTGCCCTGGGTGCTATCTTTTTTATAGCACATTAAGATGACTTCAGGAATGTAGGATGTGGCCTCTTATCTGGTGGTGTACTCTTTCCACTTCAATCAGAAAAGAGGACCAGATATAGTTTGCATTCACTTGGAAAAGAAAACAGTACTCATTTACGTCTGTACATAGTAAATATGAATAATTCAGCCCTTTGTCTTAATAAAGTCTGAAGAGACCTGGACTATCTAGACATCCTGAAGAACATCATATGTTTCCACCACATCAATGATATGCTAACTTGACTAAATGTGGCAAGAAGTAGCCGGAACATTGGAAGACATGATTAAGACACATGAGCTTAAGAGGGCCTGAGATGAGTGCTATGAAGATTGGGGATTAATCTTATTAAGGAAATTTTAGGAATCCGGTGGTCAGGAGCATAAGCAGTGGTGGAAATTCTTTGACATTCTATAACATTCTTTTGATCCTATCAAAAGATAGAGTCGAACTCTCCTCTCCTTGAACATGGGCTGCACTTACTAGCTCACTTCTAACATAGAATGGGGCAGAAGTGACACAGAATGATTTCCAAGGCTAGGTCATAGAAGGTGCTATATTTCCCTCCTGGCTCTTCCTTATTCTTGAGATCCTTGCCTGATCTTGGAACCAAGCCACCATGCCTTGAGAAAGCTAAATAACTGTATTAAAAAGCCATGTGTAGATCTTTCAACCTTAGCAGCAGCTGAGGGCCCAGCAGGCAGCCAGCATCAACCAGCAAACGTGTGAGTGAGCAACTAACCCTTCTCTGATTCCGCCCCAGCTGTAGGCTGCCCCACCTGTTACATGGAGCAGAGGCAAGCTGTTCCCACAAAGCTCTGCCCAAATTTAAGATACATGAGAAAAGCAAATATTGTTGTTTTAAGCCACTACATTTTGGGTTATATAGCAGTGGATAACAAGAATAGAAGCCACAACACAGCTCAATCACAGAAGGCCTTAAAATGTATTTGTAAGGGGAAATCCTACAAATGGGCTAAATTTTGGGTGATACACCTGGTCGTCTTCTTAAGGGAGGAAGAGAAGTGGCCCAAGGTTTGAGTATATATGAACTTAAGGCAATAGCAAATGATTTAGCCAGTTCATCAGGGCCCTGAAAGAGCATCATTGGAAGATCTGGAACAACATGGTCTGGGGTAGAGGCATATGCCTTGACATATGGGAGGTGGGCATGAGATGTGAAAATATTACAATATGACAATGCCCACCAGAGAGCATCTGCCATGGAGGAAGCTCTAAACAACCAAGCTGGCACAATAACTTGGTCAGGTGGTGTGAACAAGCTGTGTCATCAGCTATCTCAGTGCCTGGCACAATGGGCATGGGAGTGAAATAGCCGTGGTGACAGGGATGGAAGCTATGCATGAGCCCCATAGCCTGGGCTCCTACTAACCCAGGCTGTCCAGCTACTGTCATTGCTGAAAGTTGAGCTGCCTGCCAGCAGCAGAAACCAAGACTGATCCCTTGCCAATTGGCACCATCTCTTGATGGCAAGTGGAGTACCTTGAAATCCTCCACCCTGATAGGGGAACCTATTTTTTTCCACTAAAATAGACACATATTCTTTCCTTCTCTCACAGCCTTTCCAGCACCACTGTCTGAGAGTTTACAGAGTGTTTGATCCACCAACATGGGACCCCATGTAACACCACATCAGACCAACTGGGACTCGGGAGGAAATAGGGCTTTGAGTACCGAATACAGTGGCAAAGAATTTATTTAGCACCCAGAAGTTCCACCTGGGTATCTTGGTATGATCTTGCCCAATTTTGAAGTAAATGGATAACTATAGCTTCCACAGAAGGCCTTGGTGACCAGGAGTTTGTAGCATATTCTAAATATTAATCCTGTCTCAGTTTTAGAAGTTACAAATATCTTCTCCCAAACCATCATCTTCCCATTAACTGTGTCTTTAATGCTCTTTATTTTATAGACAGCTAGACATTTTGTGCTTTGGGCATCTATTGAGGAAGTCCCTTCCTACCCCCAAAGTTTCAAGCATGTCAACATTTTCTTCTATTAGTTTTATTTATTTATTTTTTAATTCTAGAGTATTTTTGAATTGTAGATTTAAAATTTATAATTATATAAATTTATGGGGTATTAAATGATGTTTTAGTTTATGACTATAATGCAGAATAATTAAATAAAGCTAGTTAACATATCCATCATCTCAAATATTCACAGTGCTGTGCAACAGAACCAAAAAAAGAAAAATAACATATTCCTCCTGAGATGTTGTACCCTTTGACTATCATTTCCCCATTTTCCCTACATCCCTGCCTCTATAATCACCATTCTACTCTCTGCTTCTATGAGTTTAATTGTTTCAGATTTCACATATAGGGAGAACAAGCAGGATTTATCTTTCTGTGTCTGACTTATTTCACTTGGCATAATGCTCTTCAATTCCATCCATGTTGTCACAGCTGACAGAATTTCCTTCTTTTTAAAGAATGAATAGTATTCCATTGTGTATATCTACCACATTTTCTTTATCCATTCATATGTTGATGTACACTTAGGTTGATTCCATAATCTTGGCTATTGTGAATAGTGCTGCAATGAATATAGGGGTGCAGACATCTCTTTGACAAACTGATTTCAAATTTTTTGAGTAAATACCCAGAAGTGGGATTGCTGATTTATATGATAATTCTATTTTTAGTTTTTTAAGGAACTTCCCACACTGTTTTCCATAATGGCTGTACTAATTTACATTCCTACCAACAATATACTAAGGTTCCATTTTTAATTTTACCTTTCATATTTAGGTCTTTATTTCATCCAGCATCCACTTTGAATATGGTGAATGTAGAAATTCAAGATTATTTTTCTCTGTGGAGTGCATGAGTTTTCCCTATATTATTTTCTAAACAATATGCTATTTTCCTATTTTTTTTCCTGAGATCTTTTATATTCTGTTGATCAACTTCCTTTTACTCTTTATTGTTTTTCTTACTGAAGCTTTTTAGATATATTGCTCTGTGATAGAGCATGCTTCTTTTTCTTTGCTCTGCTTTTCAAAATTGACTTGGCTATTTGTATACTTTCATTCTTTCACAACATTGCAGAATGAATTTGTAGAGTTCCTCAAAAAATTCTTCTTCGAATTTTTGTTGCAATTGCATTGCATGTAGAAATTATCTATGGAGAACTGACATCTTTTACTGTTAGCTCATTTCATCAGTGAACATGATGTATCTCTCCATTTATTCAGATTATTAAAATGTTTTGCAATAGTGATAGCACTGAGACTACTTAGCTAGTGGCGGATCTATTATTCCCTGTTATTTATTTATCAAGGCAGACATAGGAGACTTAAAACTTAGAAACCTGTATTATTCATCTGATGTTTGTTCTAGAAATAATAAATACTCCATTATGGTTATTTAAAACCTATTTAGTAATTAAGAAAAGAAAAACAATTGATAAATGGACAAAAGTTTTGAACAAATAGCTTTTTCAAGAAGAAATAATAATTTTTTAAGTGTAGGAAAAGGACGCTCAACTTTGCCTATAATTAGAGAAATGCAAATTAGAAAAATAATAACATACCACTATTTGCCAAAAAATTGACACATGTTCAAAAGTTTGATGGTAGTCTGTATTAACAGGATGTGAGGAAATATTCACATAGATTGTTGGTGGGATTCCAAAGGGATGCCAACTCTTCGAAAAGAAATTTCTCAACGTATTTCAAAATTAAAAATACACATAACATTTGAACTTGTAGTTTCACTGGTAGAAATTTATCTTTCAAGTGTACTTACACATATGTACAAAGTTGTATTAAGAAGGCTATTCATACAGCATTACTGATGGTAACACAAGGCTGGAATAACCTAAAGGTCCATCAGAAGGGTATGGCTAAAAAATTATTTGTACATCCATACAACATAGTATTATGCAGCCTTTGAAAATAATTAGTTATAGCTTCTTCCTGTGATATGGCATAATCTCAAAGATTGTTAACTGGAAAAGGCATGATACAAAATATGTGTAAAGTATACCCTAACTGTAGAAAGCAAAAAGGATGCATTAATATACACGTTTGCATTCCCACAGAGTATCTCTGGAGTGATAATTAAGAAACAGATAATAGTGGTTGCCTCTGGGAAGGACAAGTGGGAATGCAGGGTTGAGGTGGGAGAAGAGACTCTTTACATTCTATATCCCTTTGAACTGTTTGGTTAAATTTTTTTTAACAAGATGTATATATTATTTAAAAAATAAATTTCAAACTATTCTAAAACTTAGTTTTATCTTTTCACATAAGTTGAAGAATATCAGCTCATATTAAAGAGATTTTGCTGTATTTAGATTTGACCTAAAGACTTCATCCTCTCAATTATTATATGTTCTTGTGCTCCTTTCTGCACACTCCAAGGAATTATTAAGAGAAATGTTTTTCTAGTAAAAATTGGAATAAATAATACCATGGTTTCCAAGTCTGTGGCAATGGTAACTCCTTCTATTTAAAGTGAAATGGGGATTGGAATAATGTTTCACTGTATTTGAACAATGCTGGAGTAAAATCTGGAGAATTCTTAATAGAATGTGTTATGGGCTGAATTATGTCTCTCCAAAATTCCTATGTTGAAGTCCTAACCTCCAAAACTTCAGAATGGGATTATGTCTGGAGATAGGGTCTTTAAAGGGGTAATTCGGTTAAAATTAGACATTAGAGTGGATCGTAATACAATATGACTGGGATCTTTAGAAAAAGAGGAGATTTAGACACAGGTAAGTACTGAGAGAAGATCATATGAAGACACGAAAAGATAGCCATCTGTGAGCCAAGGAGAGAGGCCTCAGGAGAAACCAACCCTGCCAATACCTTGTCTTGGACTGAAAGCTTCCAGAACTGTGACAAAATAAATGTCTGCTGTTTAAGCTACCCAATCTGTGGTACTTTGTTATGGCAGCCCTAGCAAAGTAACAACATGATAACAACTCAAAGCAATCTTATTTAATGGAAAAAGGGTGAAGATGTCAAATATTTAATAAAGTATTTCTGAGTCCTAGGTTTGGAATGTTTTAGATGGACTGACCTGAACAGTCCTTGTGAGGCTTTTTCAGAGGATCAGGAAGTCATCTCCAGTAATTACCACTTTGAATACAAGTGAGATGATAGCAGTTGTAAACCAGGTAGAGATGAATATTGTCAATGTGAGCATGTTCTTGAAACCCAAGTTTGCTGAAAAATGGGGAAATCTCTGTGATCTCGAAAGTGATGCTTTAAGACGGATGATAGAAGAGACTAATTTACACATTAGGCAGACGGCTGAGCACAGGTGGAAATCTTTCTCTCCCGTGAGATATTTTAGAGAGCATTTAAAAAAATAAAGTATTCACAGTCATTTCTAAAAGCAAGAATGAGAACTCCCTGTGGACTAGTAAAAAAAAGGCACTTTGGAAAAACAGCAGTAGGTGGGCACCCTCACTGTCAGGCCAAATCAGATGCTTCTGCTAAAAAGCTGGGCTTAATGGCACTGCCCAAAGGCCTCTCTTGAAGAAAGGTCATTCTATCAGGAACTATCACAACCCAGGACACATGCTTCACAATTCCTCCACGTAAGAGTGTATGAAGCAGGATCCTTTGGCCACCTCTGATTTCGGCTGCAGCAGCCTTGTACAGTTTCATGTATGTCTGGGCACTCATGACCAGGTCCTACCTGAAATGCAGATCTTTTCTCTTTAATGCCCCAGGGCCTTCTCCAGAATGGAGGAGACCCCTTTGGCCTATGGGAAAACAGAGTCAAAAATGTGAGGGAGTCAGCATGCCCAGGGCAACACTCAACTCATGGGGATGAGAGTCCTTTAGCAAACAGTCCTGGGAGGCAATCTATATGCTTCATAGAGGTCCTGGGGGAACTGAGCAATCCCCAGTGCTCTCTTAATTGACTGTTCCTCCTTCTGTATCTCACCCTCATTGTGTCTCCTTGGGATTTCTTTCAAATAAACTACTTAACAACCAATTGACAGGCTATGTGTTGAGGGAACATTAACTAAGGCAGTGAACAACCCCAAAACTACCCAATATCTGAGGACAGCCAACACAATGAAAGAGAGACCACCAATACAACAAGCAGAAAAATTATATACCCCAGGAATGACAAATAATAGAAACAATCCAAAAATGATTTTAAGTATAGATGATATCATCAGAGAGATAAAGAAGTTTTTCTGTAAACATGACAGATGAACAAGAGATTATTAAACTACAAGTGGTACTCAAGAAACAAAATCTGGCAGTTTAAAACTTCTTAGAAATGAAAAACATGATTGTTGAAATGAAAAATTCATTAAGTGGGTTGAGTAGTGTCGTGGCTACGCCTGATGAATGAATCAGTGAGTCTAAGTGAGGGGAGACGTTTCAGAGATACAAAGGGGAGATCTGCGGGTTTCACCATCCATCATGTAGGACTTACAGGAAAAATAGAATGTGATGGGGAATAAACACAGGAAGAAACAATTGTGAGGATTTTTATAACTGAAGAAAGATTTCTAGTTAAGAGTCCATCAAGTGCCATGCAGAATGAAAAATAAACAAGAAAATGCACGCATGTATGAATGCATGTTTCAGGGACATCATTTTGAGTAGCTTGGTTTGTCTCAATATAATATTATTTATATTCTTATGGTTGAGTAGTTTCAAATTACACAGATCTTGTTTTGTTTTTATTTTTGAGGAAAGACTGTGGATAGCAATAGAGGCAACTTGAAGGGAATGTTTGAGGAATGAGCAGCTAAATTCAAGTTTCAAGGGCCACCTGATTAATTCTGGCCAGGAAAAGTCATTACTTTATTCTCTTTATTAAATAATTAGACAGTAAAAATATTTGTGTATTAATGGATCTGATCCTCTGAATCGGGGAAAAACAGCTTTCGGAAGGATCATTGCTGGGCATCTTACTGATTAATTAGACCACGTGAAGATTAATGAAACCACCTCAGTGGAACAGATCTCCCATTGCAACCCATACTGCTAGTAAATAATATGCTTCCCATGTCAATCTCATTCCCCCCCCCCCGCCCCACTTCACTCTATGAAATGCAGAGTGGTGGTCTATACCACTGACATTCCATGGCTCATCTTCAGGTACCAGTTTTTTACACAGTGGCTGTGCCTACATGATATAAAAAAACAATTGTTCCCTCCAGTCACAAAGAGAAAACAAACACACTGGCTAGGTTATGCAGACGAAACAGTGTGTGTTAAATTTTTCACTCTTCCATTGGTTGATTTGATATTGTGCAGACACAGCTTGCACTTGGTATCGAGGTGCTGTTGTTTGCATTGTGCCTGCATCCTACCTGCCTTCCCTTTGTGTAGAGGGATCTGTTTACTTCAGTGGTCTTTTGACACCCTGGCAACATTGTCTCTTTCTCACAACTAAGTACTGAAGAAGGGCAAATCCACATGTTCCCCACAGTCCAAACCTCTTTCGCCATGTTTAGCAGCTCCTGCCTGAATCTGTAGGAAGGCGTTCCATGAGCACCGCAGAACAGAGCGACCAGTGGTAGTGCACACACTCTACCATATCTTAAGGGAAGCAGCAGTTTGTCAGTGATGTTTGATGGCTTTCTTTATCTCAACACAACAATCTCTGGGGCACACTATGGTCTCTCAACATGTCCCTATTTAACTACACTCCTTACTTTTAGCTGCTTGGGCTCAGCTAACCAAGTGGTGGCAGAGATGTATATAGGCAATCTTAAATCATTCTGATTTTCCCAAGTCCCTCTGCAGTTTTCGGATGGAACATATGGCAATGTTATGTCTATTTGAAAAAGCCGTTGCATCATATGTTTATACAACTGCTCTCTATCCCAAGACAAAAATTCTTTTCCTGTTATTGCCCATTTGCTGACTAAAGAAATTATCCTCTTTATGTATTCTGGTAGTTTACCTTGATATCTTACATGTTTAATTATGTAGTCCTCAATCCATAATCTATATCTTTATCATCTAAGGCCATTTTGCTTCTGTGAATCCAAAGCTTAATGATGTGTTGGGAGATAAAGAAGAGATATTTTTTAAATTCTCTACTATTACTCTTTCCAAGTTTTTTTTTTTTTAAATCATAGAATCACAAGTAACAGAGTCAATAGGGGAAGACAAGTAAATTCTCAGATGTTTCTTATCCATTCCTCAACTAGGTGATGCTGCTAAAAATAGTAATACCTTAGATCTTTCATGCTAAATAATCCAACATAGACTTCACAGATTATAAGCAAGATAATGGGAACAGTTTTACTTACCCCACAAAAGCAGTGAGCCCAAATGCTGCAGAGTGGAATGTTGTCACCAATCTCCACGGAAAAGAAGGCAAAAAGAGCCTTAGGAAATCCAATTGAGCCCATTTTTGAGACAGCAAAACTGACTGGAGGAAAACAGTAGTGAGGACCAACACTCATGGAGATTTCAGAATCTAATATGGATCATAGAACAGCCTATAAGGCCTGTTGTAGGTTTCCTAAAAATGAGATTACAACGTGCCCCCATCACCCCAATTTAAGGCCATTCAACTATTTCTAACTATAGGATTTCTTCTTGGAGTCCCTCTATACTGTATGCCTTTTACCCATGTTACTTTTGAGTGAAGATTCCAACCTGCATTATTTCCTATTTCTGTGATATGAACTTGCCTCTATCACACTAATGGAATCAACTGCCAGGTCAAGCCCATGATTTTCATGAGAGTTTATCAAAAGCATTGGGATGGGGGTGATGTATCATTTAAATATTTTAAGGTTGAAATTCAACAATTACATCACCATCCAGCACTTTGTGAATGTTTGGCTGAGGTCTCAAATCAAAGTGTATTTGAAATGTGGAGGTTAAGCTGGTTGACCTGGAAACTTCTTGGAAGAAGTTCTATTACATTAGCTAATGCAGTACAAAATCTAACCTGAATTAGGCATCATGATTTGCATGTAAACCAAAGGTATCAGATTTGTGGCTTGTGCTAGCTGTGCAGAAAAGGTTTTTTAAAAATACATTTCTTGATAGTGCAAAACTAGCAAAAGCCACAAATGGAATGGGTTTGCTTCTCATGGAAAACCTTTTGCATCCTGGAGCTCTGGTCAGCCTCTGCAGTACTTTGTGGTTTGCAGCTCCAATCTCAGAACAGGTCTGTTATCATCTTAGCTCCTCAAGAAGCTGAACAAGTTCCACACAGACCCCCCAGAGTGGTCTATGGGATACTGCCCATCTCATTGGCAGGCTAATGTTTCTCATCAGTTTCCAACTTTGTAACAGTAGGACCAAGAATCATACTCAGGAAAGCAATTTGTTGGCCCCAGGTGAGCAAACAGTGGGAATGCCAGGCATCGGTGTGTCTAAAGATGGATTCTACTGTAAAATGAAACAGATAAGTCAAGCTAAAAGAGAAAAAGCAGGAGTTACAAGAGGCCACGTCCATAATATTTGAAAGTTCACTCAGTATCAGTTACACTCTTGGATAGAATTGCATAAAGTATACAACAATGTAGGACAACCTATCTTTCAGTCTATCTACTTTCTATCTTTTGGACTATATATCTGTCTACCAAAAAAATTAAAAGGACTCTAGATTATCCATGCATTTATCCAAAGAGTAGAGCTAGAGACAGGGAAAAAAGTGCTAAGTTTCCTTCTATTCCATGCTATCGAAAGCCATGGTCTAAACTCTAAGGGTTATTTTTGAGTGCCCTGCACTGCCGGCTTTCAAGCTAACTGCTGGTATTCAGTTTCCATTTCCCAGTCTGAGGATCCTATCTTCCTTCCTACTTGGTGTTGCTGGTGACAATTTCAGCTTTCATTAGAATTGACACAATGAATTGGGAATACAGAGAAAGTGGAAATCCAGGTGAGTTAGTTTGATTCTTTCTTTAACTTGTACCCTGATAAGAGATCAAATGAGGTGAGGACCAAAGCTCTTAGTTAAAAAATGGTCTTTAAATTATCTGTGGATTTATTGAGTTGTGTACCTCTATAGGAGTGACTGATTTAATTGTGAACCTCTAGACAATTGATTGATTGAAAATTAGCCGTGCATACAGCACACAGGCATTCATTACCTTCTAGTCTCTGTGTATGTTTAAGACAGTAATCAAAGGATGGATTACTCAAATACTGTAAAATTACACCTGTGATAAGTGCTCACAAGGGGAGATTCATGTTACTAATCACATGTGACAAAAGGCCATCGGGGAAGGCTTCCATGAAGAAGTGATTTCTGGGCTGGGATCTACTGGAAGAACAGAAGTTAACTGGACAAAGCTGAGGGTAGAAGGTTCCAGGCAGAAAGAATGGCATGTGCAATGGCCTTATGGTATGTGGGAGCCTGGTGTACTTGAGAAACATGAAATTATAATGAGCACTTCCAGGAAATATTTGTGCTCCTGGAAAACCTTTGTATTGATGCAGAGTGCAAAGTTTTTCCCCAGATATGTTAGGTAATTTAATATTCATGGAAGAAAACAGGGATAGAAGTTCAAAAAAGCTGTTTGGTTTGCATGACTAACAGTGTCACAAAGACTTAACCGAGAAGATTCAGTATGCTCTCTTCCCATTCCCTCTCATTAGGAATGGCTGCAGAAAGCAAACAAAGAAACAGCCATCAAAACCTCGGGGTTTCAGTGTACAATAGTCCGGTTCAGTACGGAATAGTATATTCTACCTGAAAATGGGACCGATGTTTCCCAATCAATTCCCAGAAATGGTGTCACTTCAAAGAGAGGGAACTTTTGCATCAGGGCAAGCACTGGAGGAATCACAGGATTACTTTCTCGGGGATTAGAGCTAAACCTGACTTTCACTCTAAGCCCCATGTACACCAATCAAGAAAAGTATGCGGGTGACGGGGGTTGCAGAAACCATGGAATGTGCCGCTGCTCCGTCCTGAGAGGGATGCGAGGTCGGGGCGGCAGCACTGTCGCTGCTGGACGGCGGTGTCAAAGCATGCTCAGGAGAAAGTCAGCCCGTGCTGTGGATGGTGTTTCTGTCGGAGCTTCACCGGCCTCCTCCTGGGTTGGCACTTCCTGCAGAGTCTCATCTGGGCATCTCCTGAAAGTTTTCCAAATTGGGGCCACCCTTTTGACACTCTCAGCCAAAGCTGCTTTTACTGCGGAAGTTTTAATATCAGGTTTCTGCTCAGTGTCTGTGACAGCCAACGCAGAGAATCTCTGAGAACCACTGATCATTCGCATCAGACTAATGAGGTTGTCCTTTTTCTGAACATGATGCCTGAATTGTGTGCTGACTGTGGATATTAAGCTTTGCTTTTACCCCACCCTCTCTCCCAAAGCTTGTATAATTGATGATTCTTCCTGCCAGGATAAGTTTTTGAGCACAAAATTCATTTTAATAGCAGTTTTTGCTTATTAAACAAACCACTGTGGGTTTTTTTCCTGTTTACTTCTATAGCCAGAATCACAGAAACACAAAACAAATCAGCCTAATTTTGCCGTGAACTTTGCTTTTGACATCTTTCTATTTTTCAAAGAGAATAAATGTGCTGTAACTTGACTGCTCTCGTTCAGACTGGAGAAGCAGAGAGCTATTTTTGAAGCTCCTTAAATCAGAAGCTATGTCTTTTTACAAAAGCAGCCCCACAGGATATCAAAACTGTGTTTGGAAACATATGTGATAAAAAAAAAAAAAGAAACAAACCATAAAAATGAACTGGGATCACCTTGTAATTGGGCAGAGAGGGCTTCCTGCTGCTCTGTGTTTTTATAAAAGCCATTGCTTCTGCATTTCTCACCTTTTGCTGTAAGAGATTGTACACAAAATCTCCAATTGCCAAGCAAATCACAGCCGAGAGTCAGACCCCCTGTTTGGAAGAGACCTTTCTCCTCTCAATATTCTCTTTTATTGATGTTATGGAAAGAAATTAGAGATACACAAAGAATCGAGGGTAGTTATAGTGAAAACTCGAGTCTTATACAAAGAACACTGAGCAAGGTCTTACAATACACCAACCTCCGCATGGGGATGACATTAGACAGCTCAATACAGTCTAATTGTTTTACTGCTGTGCTTCAAGGCAGACACCTTGCATGCCAATGGAGGACAAGTGCCTTGTAAATAAAGTGCATTATTATTATTTGGTTTAATATGGCTAAATAGCTGCTACCTCCTCAGCCAATGTAGGAGCAGGGAAGATTGGAGTTTGGTGTGTTTGGAAATGACATCTTGTCTCAGAATCTACCTGTGACTCTTAAGGCAATAACTTCAATGTGTGTTCCTTCTCTTCTTCAATTTCTTTCTCTAAAGTGTGGTCAAAAATAATTGTATACCTAACTTTCAGAGCAGAGAGCAGCAGGAATCTTTGAATATGCATAAGTTATTAACCAGAAATATTTACTGGCTGCCCACTATTTTAATGGTTCTGAATTAGGAACAATATAAGACATTTTCTAAAAAATATAAAGCAAGCATGATTCATATTTAAGGTGTCTGCCAATGTTTGAGTTATGATTTTTAAGAATAATTTTAAGTCCAAGTATGCAGGTGTGTAGGCACAAAAAATTATTAGTGTCAAAGTCCGTGAGGATCTTAGAACCAGAATCTTTAGGGGGTGAATATTATGTGAGAAGGCTCAATTAGAAGAGCTAGTATCTGATATGCTAGGACAATCTCTGCAGCTGTAATTTCTCATCACACAGATTAGCTAAAAGATAAACATTTATGTGGAAACTTTCTTCTTAAAAAAGTTTCTTGCTGAGCATGGTGGCTTATGCCTGAAATTCTAGCATTTTGGGAGGCTGAGGCAGGATGATTGCTTGAGGTCAGGAGTTCAAGACCAGCCTGAGCAACATAATAGCAAGACCCTGTCTCTACAAAAAATAGAAAAACTAGTCGGGTATGGTGGTCCCAGCTACTCAGGAGGCTAAGTCAGAGGGATCCCTTAAACCCAGGAGTCTGAAGCTGCAGTGAGCTATGATGCTACCACTGCACTGCAGCCTGGGTGACAGAGCAAGACCTTGTCTCAAAAAATAATAATAGTAAAAAAAAAAAATAATAATAGTAAAAATAATTTCTTTTTGAAAAATTTGTTGTAAAAAAGCATGCACATGAATAAACACTCACTATGAGAGAAACAAACAGGCAGATAAATATGAATAAATTTATACTTGTGAAATTTATACTTGTGTAATATGTTCCTTCTACTAAAATGAATACATTGATAAGCTTTACTCTCTTCTTAAGAAACTAACCATTTTGGCCTGAATACAATCGTAAAGAATGTACGTTTTACATTGAGTGTTCCAAACATATTTCACATGAGTGAAGAACAAGATGCAAAATTATGGAGCAGGAAGATTATATCCTACTTTTTTTTAGTAGGTTTTTAAATTTACTATGTTTTTACCACACTTTAAAAAAAAATACCTTCTTATGATAAGAGTGAATTACTGTTTTCATCCATATGTTTATGGCATGTAAACTTCCTTGCATGGATGGATAGACAGGAACGTTATTCTTGGAATTTGTTGACAACATGGGTACAATTTTTCACTTCACCTGTTCTCAGGGAATTCTGAAAAGCCATAAATTCAATGTTAGCCAGCTAGAATGTTTCTAGGAAAAAGAAAAAAATTTTCACACAGTGAACTGCTTGATTCCAAAGAAATCTTAGTGGTATATTGAAAACGAATGCAGCTTGGCTGCCCTGTTGAAGGCAGATCTGTTTGCCGACGGTGGAAACAAAATCAGCCAGACTTGAATTCAGCCTCGTGTGCCTCTGATGATGTCATCTCTACTGCTTTAGGGTTTTTCATGCACACATATGTCGTGAACAGAGCAAGGCTGAATACAATGAGAAAAGAGCAAGAATACAATGAGAAAATATCCTGGACACAAAGAAATAGAGGTGGTTGGGTAGAGAAAAAGAAACTTGATGGAAAATGAGGCTGAAGGCCCTCTCTTGCATGCTCACTGAGGGAGTTTTCTAGGCAAAAATGCTAGTGTTTAATGGTCCAGTTCAGCTGCCCCTAGCCCTGTTCACCAGTTCTCTGTCATGGAATCCTTTTTCCCGTTTTATCACCAGTTCTCTGTCATGGAATCCTTTTCCCCGTTTTATCCCGTGACTCCATCTCCGACTAACTCTGAGTTCTGCTCCTATAAGGGTAACCACTGTCTTGAATACCCTCAGGAGTTCTTTTCTCCTGAAAATTCTAACTCCTTACATATGCAATGTGAATTTGAGATACTTTTGCAGCAAATGGTTCTTGGCTCCAGGACTCTATAATATTCTGTGTTTGCTCTTCTCATCATTCGATGGATTTCCCTTTAGGTAGCTCTGTGCCATACTTTCTTTTATTTCTTGTAAATACAAAGATGAAAGAGACCTGGGAATGCTGCCCTCGAGTTCACAGGTCAGTGGAAGCCACTGTCACATGGCACGTTGTTGCTACACCGTGTGCTATAAATACTCTGAGGTGGGTGACTGAATGCTTAGGACAAGATGGAGCATTTGGGTTGGGTCTCTGCTACAGATTCAAGGCCTGGCTGGAGGACCAAGTGCCAGCACCGACACTCTTTCTTTCTGACACTCTGGCTATTTAGGGTTAGCCCACAAAAAAATTGAGCCAAATGAAGCAAAAGAAAATTTCCTCTTAATACAAAAATGTGAGAAAAGGGAAGGGAGGGAAAGAAACAAAACAGTCTCATTCGATATAAAAGAACCCCTTCCACTAACAAAAGAGCCCCTGTTCATTAGGCTGTTCCTGCTCAGAGTGGCTGCTGCCACCTTCTCCATCTTTGGCGAGAAGTCAGGAAGGAAGAGACGGTTTAGGGCCATCTCGAAAGTGTCTGCAGGAATGTGTTGGGTGTTTTCCTTCTCTGTAAGCAGATACAGAAAGTGGGGAGGATTTTCCTGCATACCTGTGAAGGATAGATTGGGGTTTGTTAAGAAAAGTGGAAGGAAAGGAATAAACCATGCAAAGACACGGTTGCATGAAAAACAGGGTATTTGGGCAAGAACAGTCCTTGATATAAGAGAGAAGTGCAAGGGAAGAGGATGGAACAGGGAATGTAGGTTTGAAAACATTTTAAAGAGCTTGAATATCATGCCAAGCAGTGTGCACTTAATTCTATTGGCAAAGTGTAGTCACTACCGCAAGGAAGGGACACCATCACATCTGTGTGTTTGCAAGTATGTATATGTAATAACTTTTTATTTTGAAATAGTGTAAGACCCACACGATGTTGCAAAAATAATACAGAGAGTTCCTGCATACACTTTACCCAGATTTCCCCAATGATAATATCTTATATAACCATAGCACATTGCCAAAGCCAGGAAATTGTCATTGGTACAACATTATTGACTCAGATATGAACCTGGGTTATTCAGATTTTACAAGTTTTTACATGAACTTTTTAAAATGTATGCTTCTGTGAAATTTTATCATGTGTGTAGATTCGAGTAAACAACACCACATTCAGAATATAGAACTACTCCATCAACACAAAGAAATTCCTTCATATTACAGCTTAATAGTCAGAGTCTTTTTCCAGTTTCAACCTTGACAACTACTAAACTGTTCTCTATCACTTTAACTTCGTCTCTTGAAGGTTGTTCTATAAATGGGATCATACAGTATTTAACACTTTGAGATTGGTTTTTTTTACTCAGCATAACTGCCCTGAGATTCATCTAGGTTGTTGCATGTATCAAGAGTCTGTTCGCTTTTATCATGGATTAGTGTTCCATTGAGTGGGTGCACCATGCTTTGCTTATTTGTTCACCTATTGAAGGGCAATTTGCTCATTTCCACTTTTTGTCTATTACAAATAAAGGTGCTGTGAACACTCATATACAGGTTTTTGTGTGGATGCAAGTTTTAATTTCTCTAGGATAAATGTCCAGAAGCATGATTGCTCAGCCATATGGTATATGTATATTTAACCTTACAAGAAACTGCCCCAACTGTTTCCAGAGTGGCTATATCATTTTGCATTCCCATGAACAATATATGAGAATACAGTTTCTCCACATCATTGTTAGGATTTGGTACTGACAGTACTTTTTATTTTAGCTCTTTTGATAGGTATATAGTAGTGTCTTATTGTAGTTTTAATTTTTAATTCCCTAACAGCTAATGATATTGAAATATTTTCATGTGTTTTTTTGTCATCTGTATATCTTCTTTGACAAGGTGTCTAAGCACTTTGTTCATTTTACAGTTGAACTCTTTGTTTTCCTACAGGTGAGTTTATAGTGTTCTTTATATATTCTGAATATGAGTCTTTTGTCGGATGTATGATTTGCAAATATTTTCTCCTAATTTGTGGCTTGTCTTTTCATCCTCTTAGAGTATTTCCCAAAACAAGTTATTAGTTTTGATAAAATCCAATGTATTAATTTCGCTATTATGAATTTTGTCATTGATCGCATGGCTAAGAACTATTTCCCTAACCCTAGGTCATGAACTTTTTTTTGGTCGTTTACTTCTAAAAGTTTTGTGGTTGTATGCTTTACATTTAGATTATGAAACATTTTGAATATGTTTTTATATGAGGTATGAGACTTAGGTTGAGGTTTGCTTTTTTCTTTTCTGCCTATGATTGTCCAACTATTAAAAAACTGTTTGTTGAAAAGACTATCCTTCCATTAATTTGCTTTTACATCTTTGTCAAAAATCAGTTTGCTATACTTATTTGGATCTACTTCTGGATTCTCTGTTCTGTTCCATAGATTCATATTTCCATCCATCTGCCAATACCATACTGTCTTGATTACTGTAGTTATATAGTATATCTCAAATCAGGTGGTGTGATTCCTCCAACTTTATTCTACTTTTTCAGAATTGTTTTTGCTATTCTAGTTCCTTTGCTTTTCTGTATACGTTTTAGAACCAGCATGTTTATGTCTAAAACTAATCTTTCTAGAATTTCAATGAGAATCTCATCAAACTTGTAGATCAATTTGTTGAGGCTGTCAATCCATGAACACAACAAATCTATTCATTTATTTAAGTCTTTCTTTGATTTTTTATTAGTATTCTGTAGTTTTTGATATATAGATCCCATGCATACTTTGTTAGTTTTATATCTAAATATTTTATTTTCTTTTAGCAATTGTAAATAGTAATTTCATTTAAAAAATTTTAAAAATTTGCAATTTTTCATTGTTAACATATGGAAGAGTGATTGGCTTTTTATGTGTTAACCTTGTTTTCTGCAACCTTGCTAAGTTTACTTATTAGTTCTAAGAGATTTTTTTTCCGTATATTCCTTGAGATTTTTCTATGTCGTCTGAATATAGCAACAGTTTTAGTTCTTCCTCTCTATTATGTATGACTTTTATTTATTTTTGTGCCCTATTACACATTTGTGCCCAGTACTGTGTTGAATAGGAGTGATTAGAGCAGACATCCTTGACTTGTTCCCAATCTTAAGGGACAGCATTCATTTTTTTTCCATTAATTATGATGACAGCTGTAGTATTTTTTTGTATGTGTGTGTGTGGATACTCTTTATCCGTTTGAGTAAGTTCCCTTCTTTCTTAGTTTTCTAAGTGCTTTTATCATGAAGTTTATATTTAAACTTTGTCAAAGGCCCTGAATTCATCCAGAGTTTGAACAGACTGGTGGTGAGTCTTTTTCTGGAGAGAGTGAACAGTGTATTGTATGCTCCCTATAAGAGAGGAGAGGAAGGGTAGCCTGAACTCAAATCAAACCAAGTGAACCATTTGGAGAACATGGTAAGTATGTCACTCTGGAATTTAGGAGATAGAGGATCTGGAAGGCCTAAGAGGTATAATGTCTAGTTGGGAAAGTCTGCTGGTAGCTAAGCAAAGAAGTGAGGCTGCTGACATTTCAAAGCTCTATGGTGTTTTTCACAGGGCAGAAGACCTATGTATGCCTATATCTATCTATCTATCTATCTATCTATCTATCTATCTATCTATCTATGTATCTATATTTTAAGTTGAAAGGACTGTCTGAGGGGCATGCTGACTCCCAACAGGAGTATGGTGTATGTGTGCAACCACAGGAAGCCAGAAGCAGGGGAACCATAAGTGACTTACTGAAAGAGGTATTGTCTTTGCAAAGAGAATTGAAGTAGGAGATCCTAGTGATGATAGAGGGTTTGGAATTCCAATTTTTCGGATTCCAAAGAATCCAAAAACACCCCATCACACCAGATTCCAAAGGTAAGGTTATTCCTGGTCCTTACCTCTCTCCTGCCCACTGCTCCAACTCTGTAGAATTCAGAGACAACATAATTAAAAAGAAACCAGTAAAAAAGCAAATTGAGAAAATGGGAACAGGGTGAAACCATCCATTCCCTTTCTCCCAATTCAGGCTCCCTGGCCTGTGTCATACATGAGCTAGAGGAGGTGTGACCTTACAAATTGGATTGGAGTTTGGAGTTTTGACATCAGACTGGACTGGAGATTTTATTACCTAAAAATTGAGACTCTTTGATAGTATCTGAGAGTAGTGCTGAAAGAAAAAAAAATGCCAACCAAGAATACTACATGTAGCAAAACTATCATTCAAAAATGAAAGAGAAATAAACTTTCCCAGATAAACAAAAGCAGAGGGAGTTCATTACCACCCTATCAGTCTTATAGCAAATTATTTAAAGGAAGTCCTTCAAGTTAAAACAAAAGGAAACCAAACAGCAGTACAAAACCATATGACAGTATAATGTTATCTGGTAAAGGTAAGTCTATAGACATACAGAATACTTCAGGATAGAAGTTAAAATACAAATGTACAAAATAACTATAGATTTAAAAATATGTGAATGGATACACAACATAAAAAGATATAATTTGTGAAATGAATAATATAAAGTGGGTGGAATAAGAAGAAAAGTGTAGACTATTTGTATGTGATTGAAATTAAATTGTTTTCAGTTTCAAATAGGATGTTTCAACTGTAAGATGTTTTATGTAAGCCCTATGGTTACCAAAAAGAAAATATCTATAGAAAATAGGATATACAAAGGAAAATTAGAAAGAAATCAAAGTATGTCACTGTAAAAAATCAATGAAACATAAAGGAAGACAGCAAGAGAGGGAAAAAGTGACAAGAAGGGACAAGACAGAAGGAAAATAAGTATCAAAATGACAATAGTAAATCCTTTCCTATCAATAATTACCTGAAATGGAAATGGATTAAACTCTCCAATCAAAAGACACAGAATAGCTCAATGGTTCGAAAAACAAGATCCAACTATATATTGTCTACAAGCAATCTACTTTAGATTTAAGGATACCTATAGGTTATAAGTGAAAGAATGGAGAAAGTTATTCTACAAAATGGTAACCAAAAGAAAGCAGGAGTAGCCATACTTATGTCAGACAAAATAGACTTTTCATCAAAAATTGTCAAAAGAAACAAAGAAAGAAATTATGAATGATAAAAGGGTTAATTCACCAGGAAGATACAAAAATTTTATGTATATATACATGTATATATATATATATATATATATATATATATCCCCCAACATTAGAACACACAAATATATGAAATAAGTATTGACAGAATTGAAAGGAGAAATAGGCAGTAACACAATTATAGTAGACTTTAATATCCCACTTTCAATAATGGATAGAACATCCAGACAGAAAATCAGTAAGAAACAGAGGACACCACAGACCAGGTAGACCTAAAATACATGCACAGAACATTCTACCCAACAGCAGCAGAATACACATTCTTCTCAAGAACATTCTTAACATTCTCTAGGGTAGATCACATGGTAAGTCACTAAGCAATTTTTAATAAATTTAAGAAGATTGAAATCATACAAGTATATTTTCTGACCATGATGGAATGAAACTAGAAATTAATGGCAAACAGAAAACTGGAGAATTTATAAATATGTGAAAATTAAAGAACACACTCTCAGACAACAAATGGGCCCAAGAAGTAATCAAAAGGAAAATTAGAAAATATCCTGTGACAAATACAAATAAAAACACAACACACCAAAATTTATGGGATACAACAAAGCAATGCCAAGAGGGATACTGTAATGAGAAATACTCAAATCAAAAAAGAAGAAAGATCTCAAGTAAACAACTAAATATTATATCTCAGGAAACTAGAAAAAGAAGAGCAAACTAAGTCCAAAGGTAGCAGAGGAAAGAAAGTAATTAGATTAAAGCAGAAATAAATGAAATAGAGACTAGAAAACAATCAACAAAAGTAAGAGTTAGTTTTATGAAAAGATAAAATTGACAAACCTTTAGCTAGATTAAGGAAAAAAGAGAAAAGATTCAAATAACAAAAATCAGAAAATAAAAAGGAGACATTTCAACTGATATCAAAGGAATAAAAAAAGATCATAGAGACCTTTTGGGGAGAGGGAGTGGATAAAGATGGATGAATAGAAACCTCTAGCAATCATCCTTCCATTCTAATACCAAATTCAACAACTATCCATGCAAGTAAGCACCTTCAGAAGAACCAAAAATCAGATGAGCAATCATACAACCTATTTTTAATATTACATCAAGGAAGGAGCCACTGAAGTGGGCAGAAAAGACAATCTTGCATTTCTTACACCACCCCTCCGCCATCCCACTCTTCCCCAGCAGTGTTGTGCTAGCACACCGCTGAGGGGAGAGAGAATCTGTGTCACTAAGGGAGGGAGAGTGAAGTGACTGTGGGACTTTGCATTGAAACTTGGGGCCACCCTGGCACAGAGACATAGAATAGGTCAGAATTCTGCCAGTATGCACAGAGGAAGCACTTAGAGCAGCCTGGCCAGAGGGAAATCCTTCACCCTGAAATCTGAGTTCTCACCAGCCCCACCACCAGCTGACAAAAAACAGCCTGGGCCTGGACAAAATTTTTAAGGCAGTCAGGCCACAAAGGATGCAATCCTTGAGCAATTCCTGTAGCTGTGCTGGCTCAGAGCCAGTGGACTTGGGATACATATGACCCAGTGAGATGTCAGTCGTGGGGAACAAGCCGGGTGTCTGTGTCACCCCTCCCCCAACTATAGGGAGAGACTTCCTCCACTTGAGGAAAGGAAAGGGAAGAGTTTAGAAGAGTTTGTTTTCCAACTTGTGTATGAGCTTAGCTGTGGTAAAATAAAGTCCCAAGCAGACTCCTGAAGCCCCTGAGTCTAGACCTTAGTTCCTGGATGGCATTTTGGACTTACCCTGGGCCAGAAGGACCCATACTTCCCTGAAGAGGAAGACCCAGTCCTGGCAGGATTCACCACCTGCTGACTAAAGAGCCCTTGGGCTTTGAATAAACATCAGAGGTAGCTAGGCAACAGTCATCATGGGCTTTGTGTTAGATTGGGCTAGATTCAGGCATGACTTGGTGCTAGTGGCTACCAGGGAGTGCCCATGTCACTCCTCCCCCAACTCCAACAGCCCAACACAGAGAGCAAGGGAAGAGAGAGAAAGACTTTGCCTGGTAATCTAGGGAATTCTCTTGTATCTTACTTAAGATCACCAAGGAAGTACCACCAGGAGTCTACAAGAGTCACAGTATTATTGGGCTTGGGACATCCACAGTGCTGATATAGCTGCAGTGACCAAAGACTTAGATTACAACATTCAATTCCCTTTAAATACCTGGAAAGCCTTCTCAAGAAGGACAGGTTCAAACAAACTCAGACTATAAAGATTAAATACCTAACTCTTCAATGGCCAGACATTGACAAGTACCCACAATCATCGAGAACTCCCAGGAATAAATGACTTCACCAAATGAACTAAAAAAGATACCAGTGACCAATGCTGGAGTGAAGGAGACATGTGACCTTTCAGACAAAGAATTCAAAATAGCTGCCCTGAAGAAGCTCAATGAATTCCAACACAACATAGAGAAGGAATTCAGAAAGCTATCAGAGAAATTTAACAAATAGATTAAAATAATAAAAAAAATTAAGCAGAAATTCTGGAGCTTAATAATTCAACTGACAAACTGAGAAATTCATCAGAATCTCTCACCAGCAGAATTGACCAAGGAAAAGAAAGAATTACTGAACTTGAAGACAGACTATTTGAAAATATATAGTTAGAAGAGAAAAAAATAAAAAAGGAAGCACACCTACAAGACATAGATGATAGCCTCAAAAGCTAATTATAAGAGTTATTGGCCTTAAAGAGGAGGTAGAGAGAAAGATTTATTCTCTCTAGGTAGAAAGTTTATTCAAAGAAATAATAACAGAGAACTTTCCAAACCTAGAGAAAAATATCAATATTCAGGTACAATAAGGTCATAGAACACCAAGCAGATTTAACCCAAACAAGACTACCTTAAGGCATTTAATAATCAAACTCTCAAAAGTCACAGATAAAGAAAAGGTCCTAAGAGAAACAAGAAAAAAGAAAAGATAACAACAACAAAAAAGGAGCTCCAATACGCTTGGCAGCAGACTTCTTAGTGAAAACCTTGTAGGCCAGGAGGGAGTGTCATGACATATTTAAAATACTCAGGGAAAAAACCTTAACCCTAGAATATTATATTTTGCAAAAATGTCCTTCAAACATGAAGGAGAAATGAAGACTTTCCCACACAAACAAGAAGAGTGAGAATGGGACCCCAGTCTCTTCTTGCTTGTAGTGTTTCAGTTGAGAAATCTGGAGTTATTCTGATGGACTTTCCTTTATATGTTACTTGTTTCTTTCGCTTTACAGCTCATAGAAGGGCCTCTTTAGTGGCTACTTTGGTCAATCCGATGACTGCGTGACGTAGTGTCTTCCTATTTGCATTGAATCTCCTTGGGGTCCGTTGAGCTTCTTGTACCTGTATATCTAGATTTTTAGCAAGGCCTGGGAAATTCTCCTCTATTAATTCTTCAAATAGCTTATCCAGCCCTTGAATGTTTTCTTCCTCACCTTCCGGAACCCCTATCACCCTCAGGTTTGTTTTTTTCACATAATTCCACATTTCTTGCAGGCTTATTTCTTTTCTCTTGATTTTCTGCTATATCTCTGTGACTGACTTTTTTAATTGGAAGGAGTTGTCTTCAATCTATGAGATTCTTTCTTCTGTTTGATCTACCCTGTTCTTGAGGCTTTCCATGGTGTTTTGTAGTTCTCTGACTAAGTCCTTCATTTTCAAGAGATTGGTTTGATTTTTCTTTAATATTTCAATTTCTTTAGTGAATTTTTCTTCCAAGTCCTGGATATTTTTTTTTTTTT
>CAUYSK010092974.1:0-34109 GCA_963575035.1 Avahi laniger | reverse complement strand
GCCCCCCCCCCCCCCCCCCCCCCCCCCCCCCCCCCCCCCCCCCCCCCCCCCCCCCCCCCCCCCCCCCCCCCCCCCAGACCACGACCCCAGGCCGGGCACCGCTGACAGTGACAGCCAGAGAGCCCCCGCGAACGCAGGAGGGCACGAGGCTGGCGTCTGCCCCAGGGCGGGAGGTGGACCTGGTGTGGCTGGCATGGGAGGGGTCCCAGGTGGAGCAGTGCGCTGGCTGTCCCTGCACACCTGCAAATCCCGCCTCCCTCCTGGGGAATTTTGTCACCTGAGGGAACACTCCTGGCTTCTCTAAAGAAGCTCCTGAGTCTGTCTCTCTGGGTGGCATTTTCTGGAAGCTCAGGTGCTTCCTGGCTGGATGAGAGCCCCCCAATCTCTCCTCTGCACCCCCCTCCCCTCACCGTGTACTCTGAGAAGACGAGAGGCAGAGACGCCTGCCCTGGGCGAATTACTGTGGGGCAGCTCCCAAGGCCCTTCCCTGCAGCAGGGGGCGGGGGCCGCTGCTCCCTGTGCGACTTCACACCTGCGTGTGCTCCTCTGTTTGTACTTGAACCACTTCAGCCTCAATGTGTCTGAAGCCACGTTCCCCAGAGTGACTGTCCCCTTCAGTTGCTGACTGAGTAATGCCTGGAGGCTTCCTTCGCACTGGGACTAGGGAACGTGCCCAGCAGGAGTTCCAGTCCCCACGGAGCTTGCATCTGGGTGATCACTGTGTGCTTCCACACCGCCACGCCAGGGCAGGTGCTCTGCGACCCCCCGGCAGCACCCCCGCCCTGCCCAGGTGACCTGCAGCCTGCTGTGCTGGTCGGATGATGCCCACAGCAGAGCAGGCTCCGGGGCTGGGTGATTTGGAGGGTGCAGACGGGGCAGGCTGGGAAGGAGCAGCCGGAGTCCCCACACGGGGCCTTTCCACTCAGAGCTCAGCCCGTTCCTTCAGAGGTCCTTCCTTCCCTCCACCAGAGCAAAAAATGGGCAGCATCCAGGGGGTAATGCCTGCCTGTCCTTTGTGCCCAGAGGCTACCGAGGCTGCTCCCCTGTCGCTGAGAGGATGTGGACTTGGGGTACTGTTTGGGGGCACCGCTCCTTTCTCCACCTGCCCCAGCCGTCTGTTTCTGGGAGGTCTGCCCGGGGTTAGGGGTGGAGTTTGTGATTTGGGGAAAGGGGAGGGTTGGTTGCTCCCTGAGATGTGGCCCGTGGCTTTCCACGCCCAGGTGAAGCCGGGAGGAGGGACCAGGCTGCCTGCCTCCTCCAGGCCATGCCGTGCGGAGGGGGTTCTCCCCAATTCCTCCGCTTCCAGAGCCAGGCTGGAGGGAGGGCAGGCCCAGGCTCTGGAGTTCAGTGCGCACGAAGGCTGGAGAAGTCTCTGCATGATGGCCCTGGGCCTCACTCTGCCCGGTGTCCCCTGCTATGGACAGCGGCCGAGCAGGGACTTGGGGGAGGGCTCTGGGGGGAACCTCCCAGGTGACACTGGCTGAAAGCGTCTGAAACTGAATTTCCAGCACTGTCATCTCAAATGGGAACCTGCAGTGACAGGAGCACCTGCCCAGGACACCACGACCTGGAGTTCAGGGAACTGAGCTGCTCTCCAGGGTGGCAAGAGGCTTGGTGACCTCCCGAGTGAGGTGGGCAGCTGCCCCGCGCGAGGGCCCCTTACCACCGGGCTTGGAAGTTGGGATGAAAGACTGTCGTCGCCTCCTAAGGAGAATGTGTCCTGCGGAGCCATTTGCTCTGGGCTGTGAGTCCGGCTCAGCGGACATCCCTTGGGGAGCAGTGGGTCAGGCCTGTGTCCAGACTGTGCCCTGGGATCCTAACCACGTTAATGCCACAAGCGAGGGGTGGGGCGGCAAGCCCAGTGCCTGCCGCTGCCTCAAAGACGCGCCGTGCGCTGCTGAGCTGGGAGGGACCTCGAGGTCTGGTCTTGGCTCCACTGGGAGCTGAACCCAGTTCAGCCTCATTCCGCTGTGGCAGGCTCCTGTGGCGGCCCACGGGCAGTGCCCGGAGCACTGCACGAGGAGAGGCTGCGGGTGGTGGCTGCGGCTCCCCAGCCCCTCTGGTTTCGTGGGAGTGTGGCCCGATTCCGGAGCTCAAGGCAGCCCACCCGGAGGGAGCTGTGTGCAGGCGGGGGCACCGAGTGGGGTGTGCGCAGCCGTTTCTGCCCCGGCCGCACGAGCAGCTCTGCGTACCTGATTCTCCGACACCCGTGGGCGTCCAGTGATTCAACTCAGTCCTGACCAGACGCACCTGGAGTCGGCGTCGGAGCCCGCAGTTAAAGGGCTCAGCCCATCAGACGGCCCCAGTGCAGGTGCCAGCGGCCAGCCCCGGCCACCCCCGCTTCTGACCAAGCAGATATAAATTGGGGTCCCATGATCCCCTCTTCAGGTTTCATAATTTCTAGAACAACTCACAGAGCTGAGGAAAGGTATTATCAGTTTATTATAAAGGTAATAAACAACTCAGGAGCAGCTGGGAGGAAGAGCGCAAGGGAGGCCTGGGGGGGTGCCAGGGCCGCCACACCCCTGGGTGGGGGACCCCTGCTAGCCCCTCGTGAGCATGAACTTGGCTCCCTGTGAACAACCACAGACGCCACTGTACTCAGGAAGCGCCACAGGTTTCTGGAGCTCTGTGCCAGGAACCACAGCCTGCGGGCGCGGTCGTCTGCTGTTCAGTGGTCAGGTCCCCCAGGCCCAATGTCCGGTCCCAAGCCACAAAGTCCCTGCCATGCTTGCACTGTGGTACTGTCCCTGCGTGGCCTGTGAGCTTTCCATTCACGTCTGTGGCAGGGCTTCTGGGGTGGACGTGGACGTGCCTCCCGGGGTCTCCCAGGTGGTCACCCTTGGGGTGGAGATGTCTGTCAGCCAGTGCGTCGTGCTGGGTGTGTCTGTGGCTGGCCCTATGCCGGGTGCTGCTTTCCTGTCACCACCTCTGCAAAGATCCAAGACTTGCCAGCACGGGTGGAGCTTGACCACGCACCATCTCGAAACTGATTTATTTGCCATTGTTACCAGAAAGGGCCTGTGTGAGATTAGTTCAGTCCCGACAGGTGCACGGGTCCCTGATCCCCTTTGGGGACTCCAAGAGGAAAATCTGAAGGTCAAGGCAGGGGAAGTATTCAAACCTTCCTTCTCTCTGAGGGGCGGCTGGTGCCCAGGTGGCAGAGAGACCTCGTGCAGGCTTCCCCTCTGCTGGATCTGGCTTAATTGGCGCCAAGTGCCCTGTGTCCTTAACGCCCCCGAGCCTTGGCTTCGTCCGATGTGTCACAGGGACAAAGAGTGCGGCTGTCTTGGACGCTGGTAAGGACTGACCAAGGTCACTGGCGCCCAGCCCTCGGCCCAGCACCTGGTGCTGGAGAGTCCCCGCTGGTCGTTTCTACCGTCACTGTCACCGTTCTCTGCTACGTCCACGGGGCCTGGCCCGTCAAAGGTCAAAGGTGCCTGACGGTGGCCGACCAGTGAGTTACTGCTCTGGTATCCTCAGCTTCTGCCCCGCCTCTCCCACCTGAGAATGCTGTGGGGGAAGAAAGTGGATGAGGCCTTGAGGCCCCTGCTTAGCCCTGCAGACGTGCTCTGGAAGGCTCCGTCAGGTCTGTGGTTCCCAGAGGCAGGGGCAGCCTGTTCAGTCTGGTGTGGGTCCTGGAGGGGTGGCAGGGAGGACTTCCCAGCTGGTGACTGAGGGTGGTGCTGTTGGCTCACAGCAGGGCCGAGGTACGTGAGGGGTGGGGGAGGGGAGCTGGGAGAAGCCTTCTCTCCTCCAGATGCCCCCGCAGGGGCCAGGTCCACCGCTGAGTCCCCAAGAGGTCCTAGCCTTCCCCAGTGGCCAGGGGAGGCCCTGGAGATGGGGAGGGGAGAGGTCTGGGGCAGGGAGGAGCCGCACAGGCCTGGCGAGAGAGCTAGCTTTCTCTGGCCACCAGCTTCTCTTCTGACTTGGAGTCCTGCTTCTGCTTTGCTGTCGGCTGCCAGCTGGGGAGGGGCGGGCAGTCAGCTGCTGTTGTCCTGCGCTGAGGTGGTACCTGCAGCTCTCCCAGGGAGAGCTGGTTGGAAAGGCTCCGTCCTCAGGCTGTCTTGCCTCCTGCCCAATAACTTTCCTGGGCCCCAGGGGACCCCACAGCCTTCCCTAGAAGGAGGCTGGACTGGGCACCCTGCTGGCTCTGTGCCTGCCGCCCTTCCAGACTTCTGCCCTGTGCTGGGACCCTTTGTGAGTGGACAGGCAGGATTCAGCACCTACGAGTGGAAGCTGGCACTGAGTTCCCAGGGAGAGGACCATCCCCGCCCTGGATTCTGTGATGGGGGATCCGCTCCCCACCAGGAGCTGGGAGATGGGGCTCTGGGCCTGTGCTCTGATACGGGCTGGCCACCTTGGACCAGTGGCTTTTCCTTTCCAGACCTTGATCTTGTCCTCTGGGAAATTGAGCAAGATTTGATTGCTCTCCACCTTGGCTTTGGAAGGTGTTCCTTCCAGCTGGATTTGGCCTTCTCTTCCCCATGTTGCTTTCCCTGATCTTACTTGTCTCCTGGGCTGCTGGGCTTGCATCCCCTAATTCCTCCTGGTTACCTTGTTTTTGGAATTTTGTCTCCTTCCCTGCATCATCACCACTCATATCACCACCATCACCATCACCACCATCACCACCATCACCACCACTATCATCACCATCACCACCACCATCACCAATACCACCATCACCATCACTATCACCATCATCACCATCATCACCACCATCACCACCATCACCACCATCATCATCATCACCATCACCATCATCACCATCAACACCATCATCATCATCACCATCACCACCACCATCACCATCACCACCATCACCATCACCATCATCACCACCATCACCATCATCACCACCATCATCATCATCACCATCACCATCATCACCATCAACACCATCACTATCACCATCATCATCACCACCATCACCACCATCACCATCACTATCACCATCATCATCACCACCATCACCATCATCACCATCAACACAATCACCACCATCATCACCATCACCATCATCACCATCACCACCATCACCATCACTGCCATCACTATCACCACCACCATCGTCACCATCACCCTTATTGTCACCAGCCATCACTACCACCATCATCACCATTTACCACCACCACTGTCACCATATTACCATGACACGAGGTGCCACTGCCACAGTTCCCATCTACCATCACTACCTCCTCAGCCATTACCACCACCACACCCTCATCACAACCACACCCCTGTCACTTAACCCTAACCCTAACCCTAACCATGACACATTATAGTCACCACTACCTTCTATCTGATAGAAATCTGATAGGATTTCTGAGGTTCAAATAGCATACAAATTCTTTGTAGTGGACAAAAGGCACTATTATTTGGTAATGATGATTTTTATAATAAAGTGAGGTCCCACTTGGGAAGATAAATGCTTACCACAAAGATAAATGTGGGTGGTTTGCTGAAGGCTTTCTGTAAACAGTCTGACTGTGTATTTCTACGGTAATTTCTCTTACCCCAAGGACAGACTTGTGGGGACCTCCGAGAAGCAGGTTACCCTACCTCCCAACACCAAGTGCAGATGAGACTCCCGCGTGGCCTGTGCTGCCCTGTGCTGGGTGCCTTTGCTGGGCTCTCGTGCTCTGGGACCAGGATGGAATAGATGGGAGGGTGTGAGGGACTGAGCGCTCAGCCGTCCCCACTCCTGGCAAAAGAAGCTGAAGGGGAGGCCCTCCTGCCAGCAGGTCAGGGAGATCATGTTCACCTGGGAAGGACGAGGCAATTTCTTCTTGCTGCTGGGGGAGCATGGTGCCCAGCTGCAGCTTTTACTGAAAGCCATTTTGACAGTCGAGCGGGCTCTGCGGTGTTGGTTTTGAGCAACTGAACACTGTAGAGTTATTTGGTCTTGTAAACGCTGGGGTGTTTTCTCTAAAGCTGCTTAAAGGGCTGTGACTATGGGCTGAGGAGAGCTCGGTGGGAGATGCTCCAGCCCCGCTGCCAGCCGCCTCCCAACCCCCCAGGGCTTTTGCTCTCCTCCGGTGGCTCTGTGGAGACGGCGCAGAGCGGACTGCGCAGAGCGCTGGTTTCCCGCAGCCTTCTGCAGCAGCGCTGGTGCGCCCAGCCGGCCAGGGCTCCTCTGTCATTCGGCTTGTCTGGTATCTGTACCCGCTTCTGCTAATAACAACCCTGGTTATGTTTCCCATGGGGGAGAAGCTCCTCCTCCACTCCCGGTCCACTGGGGTCTCTCGACTGGGCAGCCCCCTGCCTCGCAGCCCACTGGGGAGTAGGTACAGCGTCCAGGTCTGGCCAGGTGGAGTTTGCTGTTGGTCTCTCCAAAATAATTGAACGCCTGACCCAGGATGACCCAAGGAGCTTCAGTCTTGGGACTTCTGCTAGAATCATTTGGGAGAGAAACTCCCTTTATTCCGATCCTGAAGCTAGTGGAACGTGGCCTACAGCTTCAGGGACCGTCTCAAGGAGTGAGCCTGTCTGGGAAAGAAGCCAGCAGGGGAGGGCAGAGCTGAACGGCAGAGAGAGGGACTGAGTCCCGGTGACATTGTTCGAGTGCCAGGACCAGCCGACTCAGACTTGTCCTGGAATTGTCAGTTACAGGAGCCAAAGTGTCCCTGGCATGGCTGAACGGGTTTGGGTTGTGTTTCTAGCCAACTAAGAGGAGTCCTTAAGTCAGCCTGGATCCCTCGCCTGGAGAAAATCACTGTGATTTGGAGGAAAAAGCCGCGCGGCATCGGGGGAACCATCCTGTGTTCCAAAGCGTGTCAGAACGGCTTTTGTCGGGAGCGTGGGTGCTGGTATTCTTCTTCCACCGCTTCTCCAGGACTTGGGCTCCTGCCCAGCCCTGGTGACTCTCGGGGCACAGCTGGAGGGAAGTGACGGTGACTAGGATGCCGGGCGAGGCCTGGTTCAGGCGGCAGGTCCTGTGGCACCTGTGGGTGGTGTGGGGCGAGGGCAGGGAAATCCCCTTCATTCACTTCCGGGTGTAGCTTTGGGATGGCTCATGAGTCTGGTGTAGCACAAGGACCCAAATATCTTTTTTCTTTTTTTTTTTTAAAGAGAACCTCCCCCGAGCTCACAGCAGGGGCCCTCAGCTCCGTCATCATTAGCACCCTGTTTTTTTTTTAAACTGATGATTTACTATTGAAGTATTTGTAGAGACGCCAAAGGAAGGAATTCTAAGTAGGGACACGGCAGTTAAATTATCTCAATGCATTTCTATTGCTTTCTCGCTCATGATTCTGAAATCCTCAAATTGAACCCAACCCTTCAGTTTTCAAGCTGTCAATTGGCATAGATCTCAGTAGATCTGTCAGGGCCACTTGTGGAGGACACATTTTACTCTAGCCGTTTTGCAGAGAGGAGGTCATCATAGGTTATCAGATGGCTTATAAAACTATTGGGAAGGCTGAAGAAACAAACGTTAGTCTGAGCTTGGAGGAATGATCAGGGAATTGTTTCAGTTAAATAGGGAAATCCCTGCTACAGCTGCAGGCTCCAGAACTCAAAAGCCCTTCCCACTCACTCAGGGCTTGCAGGGGTGCACGCACTAACAGAACCTAAAGCCCTTCCCACGTACTCGGGGCTTGCAGGGGTGCACTCACTAACAGTAGAACCTGAAACATGCCGGGAGCCTGAGCTTCAAGGGCGCCTGAGAGATGCCGTTTAACCAGCAGCCTCCACAGAGCAGGATGCCAAGCGGAAGGAGGCTGGAGTAGATGCCAAGCACCCTTCACAGTCCGCTCTTTGCTAGTCAGTACCCCAACCCCTACTCCTTCCCAAATCCAACTTCTATCTAGGCTATAGCATTAGCAACAAGCTGCTCCTGCATAATGTGGTACAATCATCCCTCATAAGAGCACAGTGTCCTCCTGTGTCCCTGAAAGGAAGAACCCGAAATACCATCAATCACTATGACCCAAATTCTCAAATCCACCACCTACTGCATACTTGATTTAGAGTGGTAGGGGAAAGGTTGGGGTGGGGTGAGGAAATCCAACAGAGCGTCCTCCTGCATTCACCTGGCCACGGGGCCACATGCTCGGTGTTTGGAATGTCTCTCTTCTCCCGCTTATGCCACAGTTTTGTCGTCAGTGAGCACTTACGCTGGTTCCGGTTCTTAACCTGGTGGATTGATTCACATCTTTGTCCCTGTGGGGTCTGAGCTCTTGGTGGTCCTGCTTGCATGGGGTGGCTGTAGACTTTCACCAACACTGTCACGAGGTACTGCAGGAACAGGAAGCAGCCCCCCAAATCGTGCGGGCTCCAGAACACTCCCTCCCCACTGAATGGCAGCAGTGCTATGTCCCCTTGGTATTCAGGATTGATTACCCCAGCCGGCAGGGTACTGTGGCTGTGTCTTCTCTTGCGCACTGGGAGGCTTGAGTTGTGGGGATGGGATGCAAGGATTTAAAATTCTGCAAATAGTCCTTGGGGCAACAGCCCTTGTTTCCCTGCCCCGGTGTCTGCCTGTGGGAGGAAGAGCAGAGCTGGTGTTTGCTGGCTCAGAGGACAAACCGTGTCCAACAAGACAGCCCTCCACTTCATGTGGCTTTGGCGTCCACCTGGTGCCAAGCCGTCTTCACCGTCCTTCCACCACGCTGCACTGTTCTGGAAGGCCGACTGCTTCTGGGTGATGGGTGCAGGGCGAGATCAGAGAATTCCATGTGCGCACCTTCGTTTCCTTCTTCGTCTGTAAAATGAAGTCCTTCGCCAGGAGCAAAGTTGTGTGAGATGCCAGGGAGCGTGGTGAGTTGCAAAAGCAAATCCACATCTGGAGTAAACACCTGTCCCACCCTTCCTCCACGGGAGCGCCTGACTCTCCCATGCTGCCTTGCGGGGGCTGAGTTTATATCTGTCCCGTGCTCGGAGGGGGTTGCTGAGCTCACACCATAATCTCCACCTCCATGTCACCGCGTCGGTGAACATATGGAGCCCTCACAGGGTGGCCGAGGAACAAGGCTCACTGACGTCCTCGGAGTGAGTCAGCCTGTCCAGCTGATTACCGAGAGTCCCCTCCTCAGTGGGGACCAGATGTCCTCACACTCTGGGCCCATCCTGGGAGGCCACGTCCCCGCACCTCCTGGCCGTCAGTCTTCTATTCTTGTTCTTCCCAAGCCGCACCACTGGGCCCAGCTTCGGGCATCCCTCACATCCGCTGTGCATGTGTCCCCATCCCTGTTGCCAGGACCCTGTGGAAAGTCAGCTGTACGTCTGAAGTTGTGCCAATGGGAGAATTTCCCTTCTCCGCTGTGCTTCAGGGCCTGTCCAGGGTGGGGTGTGACATGGCCCCACCTGCTGTCACTGGGGCTGCATGGTGTGCAGAGCCCGTAAACCAGGCTGGGGTTCCGCTTCCTCAGTCAGCTGGTCGGAGGGAGACCATGGGATGGATGATGGGTGGGCGGAGGAGAGGTGGCTGAGCCATCGGAGTAGGTGCCCTGGAGTGTCAGGCACCTCTTGGTGTGATATTTTGTGTTTCCAGGACCGTCTTGGACCTGGTCTCTTGTATGCATCTTAGACGGGGCGGGCGGGGGCAGGGGAGGCTGCTGCCTGGCCTGGATCTGAGCTTGGTCTGGTTGACCGGACCCCATCCAGTCACGCCTGGTCCTGGGCATCCCTCAGGGACCCGAGACTAGAAGTACAGTCTCCGTGAGGTCTAGTAGCAGCTGCTAAACTGTGTCTCTAAAGGAAGCAGTTTGCTGAAGAGGCTGTGGCTTTGCTTCAAAACCCAAGGGAGCTGCACTGTGACTCTCCCACTGCGACTTGTCACAGGCTCTGCACAGTGTCCCCATCTGCCACAGACACTTCGGGCCCTGCTGGGGCTCAGGAATCATAGCGTCCCAGAGGCAAAGCTGCTCACACAGCAGCCCAGGCCTCCCACAGAGCAGGCAGAACTCGGAGGGGGTGAGCCTTGAGCCTATGTTTTAGTGATGGGCTGCAAAATGTAGCAGCCCATTTTAAATTTCTGGGGGGGATATCCTAACGCACCCCAGGTCAGGCCCCTGAATTCTAAAGAGGTTTGTCTCCCACGGTCTGGCATGCTTGGGTCTTGCCAAGGTTTCTGAGTGTCTGCCCAAGACTTCCTGCTCCAAGGTCCTATCACTTTGGGGTCACCATTGTGGTGGAACAGCCCGATGTCCCATGGGGTGCTGGGGGCCCCTGCAGGTGGAATTAGGACTTCAGGACAGAGAGCTGACAAAGCTCTAAGGTACGAAAGTGGAACTGTATGGCTGCCTTTGTCAGGGTCGAGCAAAGGGTCTTTAAACGTGACAGACCAACAGCCGCATGCCAGTGCTCCAGGGAGGAGACTGCGTTGGGGGCAGAAGCTCCAACCGGAGTCACCACTGAGCACGTTTGTGGTCATCCCCAGACACTCCCCAGGACCCATCTGCCTTCTGCGTGGGTGTGGCAGGTAGGTTTAATGGGATGTGGGAGGAGTTCCTGATAGTGACACTGGGGCCTTAATCTCCCCCAGGGAGGCTGAGTTGCTTTGATTTACTAATTTGGCAGGAACAGATACTTCCAGAGACTTCTCCTCGCCCTTCCTACCATAATAACACCCCTGCACGAGTTAGGGCCAGCACAGGATTCCTTCAGTCTTCTGAGAAAGCACACCAGCAAGTGGCCACGGTCCTTCGGGGCACAGCTGGAAGGAAGGCTGACGGCACAGCCCGCCCTGCTGCCAGGGGAGGACGTTTGCAGAAACGGCCTCTGTTGTTCCCTGTCATTCCAGGTCTTCACGCCCCTTTTGTAATGTGACCTTGCAGCTTCTGCCATCAAGAGGTGGAGTCTGTTTCCTCTTGAATCTGGGGTGGGGGTGGAGTGTGACTCGCTTTATCAGTGAATTGTAGAATAGTGACATGTGCCCATTCTGAGCCGCGGCCTCAGGTCTCGAGAATGCTGCCTGCTTCCATTCCTTTTCTTGGAGCTTGAACCTGCTCTATAAGAACCAGCCCGCGCCAGACCCAGGGAGGATGAGACACTGAGGGAACAGAGTCCACCAGCCCGCCAGGGCTGCAGAGCATGTGCCAGAGGCCAGCCAGGATCACCTGGCCCTGTCAGCAGAACTACCCAGCTGACCCGAAGCTGCGTGAGCAATAATGTTAATACATGCTCGTTGTTTGAAGCCACTCAGTTTTGGAGGGGTTTGTTCCGCAGCAACCGCCAGCGGGCGTAGGGTCCATCTCCAGGGAAGTCAGCCCCCTTCATGCAGAGGGCTCGGGTCTACGCAATGACACAGGTCTTGGAACGGGATAGGAGCTGTGACTTCACTGTGGTGTCTCCAGTCAGGCCTTTGTTCTCCAGGCCTGGAGAAGTTGTTTTCTTCTGTTACACGGATCAAGCATGAACATAGAGTGCTGCCGGCTTGCGTCTGTCCCGGGCCCACGACCAGTTGGCAGCTGCTAACGCTGCCGGAGTCCAGCCACCTGACGGGGCTGCTGTCCCGCCCAGCCTGCTCTGAAACCCCAGGAAATTGCTTCGCCTTGTGTGAGAGCCGATGCTGGGCTCTCCCCGGATGCTGCGGACCCCTTGTTCCCTTCGGGGGTGGTCAGCCAGCCAAGCCTGGCGGTGCCTCAACCACCCCCTGTTCCGATTCCGGTGAGGCCTGGGTGTATGTGGAGGAAAACCGAGTCATTCTGGGTAGTGCAAAGGGACCCATTATAGTGTGTTGCACGGCCTGAGTCATTGGGAGGCCTGAAAAAACACACCTGAGGCTGAGTTTCCAGGAAGGGCTTTTGAAGTGACTGTCCGGCATTGGCTGGTGGGGAGCTGCAGCCCTGAAGGTCAGGAAGCTACCAGGGAGCCATGGATGCATGTGATTGGTGGAACCCACATCACACCCTGACCTCCAGCTACAAGGGCTTCTGGGAAATGTAGTTTTTGGCTTTCCAGCTTCTGTAGTCCAGGAAGGCACACCAGGAGATGGTGGAGCAGGTGGAGAGAGCCAACAGTTCTCTGTATCCACACACCCGGTAATTCCCCGACATCACCTTTCCTGGGGCAGCATGAGCTACGCACCATGTTGCCCTTGCCTCCCACCTGTTGGAGCAGGGTCACCTTACTCCGTAACTTCTGCCTAATCCCAAGAGAGTCAGCCGAGGGCCAGCTCGCATCAGCATCAGATCTGGGGTCTTTCTCTGCCACTTGCGGTTTCTCTGACCTGTCGCATGCTTCTGTGGTTGGGCAGGTTTGCTGAATGCTCACGGGATGTGAGATTCTGCTGCTGTATCATGTTGAGCGTGTCTGAGGTTCTCAGGGCAAGAGGTGCTGTGCTGCCTGATTTTGGATCCTAGTCTATTACTCCAGGGGGTATGACCTTGGGCAGGTTATTTCATTTTGGTGCCTACTTTTTCATCGGTAAAATGGGCATAAGTATATTACATACTTTACAGGGCTGTTATGAGGACTAAAGTAGGTAACGCTTATAAAGCCTCTAGCACACACACTACCTGTGACAGAGTATGCATTTGATAAATGTTCATTTTTGTTTATTATTATTATTGTAGTTAATGTTAAGGCGCCTGTCCCACGAGTAATGGTCTACCTCAGTATGTTTGCTTAAAACAAAAATCTCATACAAATAGATAGTGATAGCATGTTAAAGTTTAATTTAATTCATTAATGAATGAATTAATGAACCCGCGAGAAGTTAAAAATAGCTGGTTTGAAGAGCAAGTCAATGGGTTTATAAGTCTGTTGGGAAAGTCACGCTGTAATGAGCTTGCTAAGTGAGATTCAAAACTGGTTAATCACCAGGGGACAATGAAACTATAACCTTTGGGGCTATCTTCTCCACTGAGCTATGAAACCATTACCCCTTACCAGTTTGGACAGGTTAAAACCCCCAACCTCATAGGGCTTGCAGGGTGTTTGGACTCTCAGCTGTGGGGCATTGTTAGGGAAACAAAGCTACTCCTCTGTCCCCTGCCCGGGGACCAGCTGCTAAGGCAGGCTTATCCGAAAACTCTCCAGCTCTTCAGCATGAGATCGGGAAAGCGAGAGATAGCTCTATTTCCTTTTTCCAAGCTTGGGACGCATATTGTATTACTAATGCGTATATACGAAGTTCCTACTCATCATAAAGACATGGAGGAAAAACCCCATAAAAGGACTATTAATTTTGCTGTCTCCAAGTGCAGCCCACGCCTGGGGGCTTCTGGGTTTGCTCTGACCTGGGAGAGAAGAGAGAAGCTACCAGAAAGAACGGCTTCTGCGTGGGTGGGCATCCGGCGTAGTGGCCCAGGGTGGAGTAGACGCCCTCTGGTTCTGAGGCAGCCCTGGTTCTGGTCGGGCAGGGAGCAAGGATGTCAGAGCCACGGTGCTGGCCCCCCCTGGGGAGGGAAAGCCTTGGCAGATGCAGGTGTGCTGTTCAGCTTCTCTTCTGGTCGGGTTTCCGACCAAGCTCGGCGCCCTAAGGCCACCTGAACACAGTTTGGAGAATTTGGACCCGTTTAGGTGAGACACATAGAAAAGCACCTGACACAGTGTCAAGTTGGGGGATGGGAGCTCTGAGGACGGCTGCTGCCCGGGGAGCCCTGAACCCCTGCTCTGCCTTGGCCAAGCCCCTCCTGCCTGCAGAGCTTCCGGGAGAGGCTGAAGGAGGCAGGGACAACAGAGCAGTGCTTTGTTGTCAGCCGCAGCCGCTGGCCGGGTGGGCTGACAGCTGCATCTTCCCCCCAAGCCCCCAGACCGGAGTCTCAGCTCTTGGCACTTGCGTGGGATGAGATGTCACATCCACTGGTTTCAGTGGGAGAGGAAGCTAGGGTGCATCCCGAGAGTGACATTCATCCCAAGGTGCCAGGTGCGTGAGCAAAGGGGGCTCCTCAGGTGCCCAGCCCCGCTAGTCAGCTCTGCTGCCCCGCCTGGAGGGCGGCCAGACCCGCTTCTTGCTCACCCTCCCACCCCGTGCCTGGCGCCGCTGTTAGCCTTTCAGTGGAGTCGGCTTTTTAGCTAAGCACATTCATTTCAAAAGGGACAGGTACAGGTATTATTGTCCTAAACGATACACCAGAAATATTTCTTTTCCGGAAATAAAAGATAACTTGTAAAAAGAAAATTAAGGAGGATAAAAGTGTTTTTTTAACAGCAGCAAGTACTGGCTTTCACCTGAGGGCAGCTTTGTTGTGGTTTGTTTTCCCTTTTCTTCCCCTGCCCTCCCCCGCCTCCTCCTCCTCTCCCTGTCTCTCCCTGTCTCTCCCTGTCTCTCTGTCACTAAGAAGCGCCGCCAGCAATCTGCGAGGGTTAGAGATGCCGTAGACAGATCTCCACCATGCGGCGGTGTCCCCTGTCCCCTCGAGCTCTCTCCGAGTGGATCTGGTGCTATTCAGAGCAGGGTCTAGGCCTCCCCTGAGTCCTCTGTGGGCCTTTTGTGTCCACACTTTGGGGACCTTTCCCCCGAGCCAACCCCCAGCAAGGAGGGAAATCTTTCCTGAGTCCCTCCCTCTCCCTGCCCCCCTTTCCACCCACTGGCCTCTTCCCTGGGCCCCCTCCCGCCGTTTTGGGACCATGCGGTTTCAGCCTGTCTGGGTTTCTAGCCTGCTTTCCGTTTTTCTGCCCGGCTCAGGGCGTGGGCTGGCTCTGGGGAGCTCTGAGACAGCCTTTGTCACCTCCCCAGGTGTCCCCTGCCACTGGCTCACTTAGCTTCCCCCGGGCTGCTTCTGCTCCTGCGTGACGCCAACTCGGGCACTGAGAGACTGGTGACAGCCTCCTTTTTGCCGTCCCTCCTCCCTCTGTCCCCCTCCTGTCTCATCTGCACCTTGGCATCTTTGCAGGTACAAGCAAGCCGACGTTGTAGTCCTGGTTTGCCAGGCTAGGAACTTGGTTTTCCGCAGACATTCGCAACACGCAGAGACCATTATCCTTAATAACAAAAGCCACCGGCAATTTCACTCCTGTCACGTGCCGGGCTCTGACCCTGGTGACTTGCATTTGCTGTCTCGTTAAGTCCTCGCAGTAACCCGTGGGGGAGGTGTCACCTCCATTTCACGCATGGGAAACCGGGATTTGGGACGATTGAGGGAATGCACCATGTCACAAGCAAAACCAGATAGAAATTCAGGCCTTTGTAATTCTGGAAGGCGGTTTTCTTTCTACAACACTGATGGTTTGCGGAGCCCCAGAGACGTCCATAGAGCATGTTAATATGTGGCTCCCCGGCTCCATTTGCTGTCACCAGAGAGGAGGGTCAGAGGTCACACTTTAGCCAGCTGCAATCATTCCGATGCCAGCCATGGGGTGCTAGCCGCTGGACACACCATGCTCCCTCCTGCCAGGAACACACACGGGGCTGCCGCTCTGTGGCCTGTGGCCACCTTATCTCCTACTTAGCTTTCTGGAAAGTAGAATGAGCTCCTGGTATTTCTAGATGAAATTTCTCGAAGAAATTTAGATTGAAGCAAAATAACATTTGAATGAGCCAATTCTCCCCCTTTTGAAAATGTCTAGATTCTAACAAGGTTTTAATAACATCTTTCCATAGTGTATTCTGGTGTCAATATACATAGAGCCAAACTTCACAAATTTTACACAAATCTACTGATGTTTCTAATACAACCCTATAGTCATTGAGGAAAGACTGGACTATATTCAGAAGAGTTTAGAGCCAGGCATAGTGGCGCATGCCTGTAGTCCCAGCTATTCGGGACGCTGAGGCAGGAGGATTACTTGGGCCCAGGAGTTCAAGCCCAGCCTGGGCAACATAGTGAGACCCTCTCTCTACATATTTAAAAAAACGGAAAAGAGGAAGACTTTATGTACTAAGGCCAAAGGAAGATTATATGCATAAAAAGAGAGAAAACTTAACAAGACAATAGTTGAACACTTCCTTGTCCTGGGCACATAGGAGGTCTGCATTTCCTAGGTCCCCTTGTGGGTGGATTAGGGCCACACAGCTGGGTTCTAGCCAGTAGGATGAGGTCAGGAGCGACGTGTGACACTTTCGGGCTTGGCCATGGCCATCCACGCTCCCTCTTCTCCTTGGCAACCTCAGAGGTATTGAGATGGCCGCATCACGAGAGGGAGCCTGGAGTTCTGAGTCACCTCTTGAGGGAGAACTGTAACTGCTCCCTGGCCCGCTGTGGACTGTGACACCAGAGGGTGTAGACTGTGATAATGGGAAGCCACTGAGATTTTGGCATTGTCTGTGACAGCAGCGAGTGTTAATTACCCCAATATGTCATTAGCCAGATAATTCCCTTAGCCAGAACACACCCTCCCCAATGATCATTGTCAATACAGATTGAGAGGCTGTGGGCACTGCTGTCTTTATTCAAATAATTCATATTTATTTATCACGTATGAGGTCAGGCCCTGGGATAAATACTTTCTTATATCATTTTAGTAAATCTCCGTGACAACTTGCCGAGGTATGGACATTAATATTTCCTGAGATATCAATGAGTTTTACAGATGAGAATTAGGTCTCTGTAAGGTTTACACAGGCGGTGAGCGCCGGGGCTGGAGTGTGGACCCAGGCCTGTCTGAGCCCCAAGCCTGTCTTCTCATCACTACGTGCACTAGATATATTGATCTTTTTGATATGGGTATGTCGGGGAGGGATTTGGGCGCAAAGAATAGCTGCGTGCCATTGGTTGCTCTGCCAGGTGCCCGTGTGAGGGCGCAGGAACAGACGGGGTGTTGGATTGAAGGTTCTGGGCAACACAGGTTGAACGACTTCCCGGTTTGACATCTGCTTTGGTGATCGGAAGTATGACCCCGTTATCTCAATTGATGAGGAGCACACACCCCTGTTGTGGGCGAAACTGCTCTTGGCCAACCTCACATCTAATCTTTCCCAGGGAAGACTTCAGCTCGTTTTCAAAGCCGCTCTGCTCCTCTCCGTCTTATGTCACTTTTGCAGCCAATGAAGCGGAATCTCAGGTCTTCCATTGATCTGGTCGATACACCAGACCACCCCAATCTAGAAATGGCTTCTGAGGGCATTTCCAGTGAATGGCCTCGTTGTAAGGCACGGGCTTGTCTGTTGAGATCCCTGGGGGGTGGGGGCGGGGGGGTGACCTCATGGTCAGGTAAGGAGTCTGCTCATAGTTGTGCACGATTGAATTTCTGTTTTCGGGTTGCTTTGACTTAAAATTTCTAACTTCCCAAACTCAAACCTACGAAAGGTGTCCTCGTCCTCTCTGACCCAGTGGAGCCGGATGGAATCGGAATTCCCTTGTGGGCCAGTGGTTCTGGTCGTGCCGATCCTGCCAGCCCACTTGAGTTTACGTCTTTCTTGAAGTGAGTTTTGCGTAACTCTAAAAAGCTGAGCAAAGGCAAACACATTTAGAAAATGTCTCTCAGCATCACTGTTGACATATGCCTTCCTTCTGCTCTGCTTTGGCGAGATTTCCAGCTCAGGGAGGATCCCAGAGCGTACTCGCAGCCCACGGAAGGGAGTCTTGCTCTTTGGAAAGTGGCAACAGCTCTGGAATGGCGGGTGGCACTGTGCCCGAGCCCCGGGGCTGCTGTGGCTTCTCACTGACCAGGTGGAGGCTGTTAACACGGCTGACCCACCAGTCCCAGACTCTGCCATGAATATTCATGATCAGTGGCCGAGAGGGAGTCAGGTTCTTTCCTTACCAGGCCAGACATGCTGTGGCTGCGGTTCTCTAGGTGCCCAGCTGGCCCTGTCCCTGCTGGGCATGCACCCACTTTGTCTATCTTAAGGTCAGTCTACCCTCCAGAGGGAGGAGAGTGTTTGCAAATGTGGTACAGTCAGAAAAGGGTGTCATCTCCCTGAGACCGCTCAGGTGGAAACGTCTGTAGGTGTGCGTAGGGGTGGAGCTTTGCACCTGGCTGGTGTGGGCAGATGCTGCAAGCTCTGGAGGGGGAAGGGGGAGTCTGTGCAAGAGACGGAGAGAGTGTGCGTGTGGGTGCGTATAAGTGAGTGAGAGTGTGTGTGAGCGTGTGATAGGCGTGGGTCTGGGCATAGTGTGTGCTCTCGCGTCTGTGCAGGGCAGGGAAACCATAGCCAGGAGCCATCGCAGGGAGGTACCCCCAGCTCGGGAGTGGGTCGCCTGGGGGCGGGTTGAGCCATGACTGAGGGGTGGTCCCTGCACCTGCGTCCATCTGATTCTCCCAGAATCCAGCATGAAGCTGGGGGAACGGATGGGGACTCAGAGAGGTGAGGTGACCTGCCCAAAGCCACAGGGCTTTCAAAGGGAGGGTGTCCATGGAAGGAGACGTTACCATGGAGACTTGGTGGGTTCCCTGGGTCAAGAGCAATGACAATGAAGTTAAGGTTAAATTAGGTGGGGAGGGCTTCAGAGCGGTGTCCTCCTGAGCTTCGAGAGGTCACTTGGCCCTTCTGGGGGGAGGAAAGAGCCACCAGCCCACCTCCTGCCCCAGCTGCCCCGACGGAGACCAGAAACGGAGACCAGGACTCTCTCGCTCCTGGGACACCGGATATTTTCATTAAAAAAAAAAAATCACACAGAGTAAAACACGAGGATTTCCTGTTCTCTGGATTTAGGATTTTGTTCTTCTCCGAGCTCATAATAAATTTTTAAACAATATACTTTGTGGTTCTGGTAAATATGAAAAATGGAGGGAAATGAAGAGGTGAATAATTTATTTAAATGCTCCTCCATATGCTTTTTAACTGATTTTGTCACCTCAACTTTGATTTTGTTCTATCTGAAATGGTCCTCACTGGTCGGCCCACCACACCGAGACCGAGAAGCACGTGTGTTCAATCGTCGCGGTCAGGCGTGCCCAGACTTAGTGGTGCCCAGACTTAGCAGGTGGGGCACCCCCAGGTCAGGTCCTGCCGTGACTCCTGCTCTGCTACTTGTTGAGCTCTGCAGTCCTGACAAGCAGTAGAACGGGTGAAACAAAGTACCCGAGCTTCTCGCTGCCAGGGCTGTCGTGAGCACAGAGAAAGAGGGTGCGGGGGAGGTGGTGGGCATCTGACCCTTCCTCTCTGGCCCTGCTGTCTCTCAGGCCTCGCGCAGTGCCCAGCACATAGTAGGCATCTTATCCATGTGCTGTCTTCCTCGAGTGCCTCCTATGCGCCGGACATTGTTCTAAGTGCTTGGAATACATCTGGGGACAAAAGAGACAAAAGTTCACATAATACTTTAGTGAGTGACGTCATAGACTAGAAGGTGCCATTGCCATGGGAAAAGGCTGAGCCTGGGGTATCAGTGCCAAGGGGGTGGGAAGGGCTGTAAGAAATCGGGTGGCCACCACTAGGCTCTGTGAGAAGATGATGCCTGGGCCAGTGCTTGAAAGGTGATGTGTGAATCTACCCTGCAGGCATCCGGGGAAGGACATTCCAGGCAGAGGGTGCAGCCTGAGCAGTGGACCCAGATGGGTGCCTGCCTGCCAGGTTCCAGGAGCAACAGGGAGGGTGGCGGCTGGAGTGAGATCAGAGGGTTACGGAGGGCAGATTGCGAGGGTCTTTGGGGGGCCAGGGTACGGATTGGGTTTCCCTCTGGGTGGAACTGGGGCTGGCCCTGCAGGAGCCTGTGGACACATCACTCTGGGTGGTGATTAAGGGTTCACAGCTGGAGGGCCAGGGTTGCCTTGGGGAGACCAGGGGAGAGAGGAGGGTGCAGGGGAGGTGAGGAGAGAGCCTGGATTCCTGGCCTGTCTGGAAGGTCGGACCAGCAGGATGGGAAGGCAGATGGGGGAGCAGGTAGGTGGGAAAGCGAGGACTCGGGGATGGCCCCCCTGGGAGGATGGCACAGGCTCGGAGGGAGACGGAGGGCTCGGTCCTGGACAGGCTGAGACTGGGTCCCATGCGTCTGGAGTCTGGGAGAACAGTCTCAGCAGGAGATAGAGACTCCTAGAGAAGGAAGGAACTGAAGCTATGGACGGGTGGCTGACGGAACGGCATTTCTCACCACCCACACCTCTGGGTTCCAGCCTGCTCCTGCCCTAGCCTGATGAGTGATTTGCAGGACACCTCTCGTCTGGGACCTGCTGCTCCCTGGTCCGTAACAGCAATCGTGACTGCTGTGAGCAGTGACAGTGCTTACTATTGTGACGGGAGCCAGCGTTCGATGAGAACTTACTTCGGGCCACGTCTTCCCCTAAGAACTGTACATGTTTCATCTCATCTAAAGCTCAAAACCCCAAACACAGCTGGTGTCACTACTCCCACGGCACAAGCAGGACGAGGCATGGAGCGCTCAAGCAACTTTCCTAAGGATGCTGAGCCAGGAGGGGTGAGATGCAGAGGCGGGTGGTCCCTGCTTCTAGCCCCGCAGGGGCTGCTCACCCTGCTGGGAGGTCCTGTGCAGAGGAGCTTGGCCTGCAGAGGGAAGCCCAAGGCTCCCTGCGGGGGAGGGGCCGGGAGGGAGCAGGGCGCCAGAAGCCTCAGGCTACTTGATGTTTCGATTCCCGTCTTCTTCTAGACTGTTTGGATTTTGTGCAACAAACGTTGAGCACCTGCTCTGTGTCAGGCCACGTGCTGAGCACTGGCGATACCTAAGTGACCCCGCATCTGCAGAACACAGAGCCTGGTAGGATGTGGACAAAGGCGCCTGCTGCCCCCTCATGCCACGTTTTCCCGGCACCTGGAGAGATGTCCTCGGTGCCAGGCCTGTGCCTGGAAGCAAACTGGTCTTCGGCCGAGTATCATATACATGTTGTGTTAACTTGAAAAGGTGTGCACGTGTGTGATTTTGGGTGCGTGTACTGCTACCTAGTGCAGGTCTGTGAGTGTGCTTTTGTGTGTGCATGTGGTTTGTGACCATATGTGTGTCTGTGTCCACCTGTCCGTGTGTGCATTTGTCTGTGGTGTGCCCGTCTATTCTGTGTGGTGTGTTTGTGTCCCCGTGTGGGCTGGATGTGTCTCTGGTGTGTGCACGTACACGTAGCTGTACGTTTGTGTGCGGTGTGTGTCTGTGTCTGTCTCTGTGTGTGCACGACTGTGTATTGTGCTGTGTGTGCTGTGTGTGCACTAAGAAGGGCCTTACATGTGTGGGGATTGTGGGGGCCGGGGGGTACCCCAAACCACCTCCCTCCAGTGCCTTCTGCCTCTCCTGTTTACATCTCTTCTCTCATGCTCCTTATGCCTCTTCTAGAAACTTCCACCGCAACCTGCACTTGACTCCGTCACCCTGATCATTGTCACCATCTTTCTTCACTCCCAGAGGCTACGACTCGCAGCCCTGCGTTTCTCTGCGGTGATTTTGCTCAGGCCCTGTGTGCTTTCTCACGCCAGCAGGAGGTTCAATGCTGGGGGCTGAAGGCCTTTTTGGCCACCTGATTTTCTTCATTTTTAATTGAACATGCAACAGAGATTCCAGAAGAAACCTACAGGCTGCACAGAGCTCTTGATTCGTCCTTTATGGTAATGAAAGGAGCCACTAAATTAATTATGCTGACGTTCATTTTATTAAGTGTGGCATTTCCTTTGATTTAGGAATATTTTTACCGCTCCAAGTGCTTTAAAGGAAGGATGTGGCAAGAGAAAACCTATTCATCGCTGCAGTATATTCGCTTCCTTTTCATAAATTGTCTAGATTGCATTTTAAGGGAGTGGAAATTGAATCTCGTCTTTTCTTAAAAATTACCGAAGTCAATTAGCTGTTGAAGTGTTTAATTACGGGAGAAAGACTCGGATCTACACTCGAGTGGAGCCTTCCTGAAGAAGTCTCATGGCCCAGCTCTGTCTGATCTTTCCTTATTTTTCTTCCCCAATTGTGTTCTCCAAAGAACCTGCCTCCCTGACGCTCGTGTTTAGGTCTGTGCCGTTTCTGAGGTGAGCAGGCACGGCGGTGCTGCACTACGATAGGGATGCTGGCGTAGGGGACCCACAGCCTGAGTATTGACGCACCTTCTTCCAGTGGCTTCCTTTGTCCCCAGGGGGGTGACCTGGAATAACCTGTAGAGGGATGCCCACTGAGACCTTGGAATCTTCTTTGTTTCAGTTCCTAACTCAAATTGTCAAGACTGAAGCAAAGCTTAAGGAGGACAAATCACAGGAGAAATGAACAAATCCTCACTGCCAATCTCTTGCTGGGTATTAGGGCACACGAAGCCAACCTCTCAGCAGGACGGAAGTTCCCTGGCGAGTCCTGGTCTGGCTGCACAATCGCGGTCTTCCTAAAACCAGAAATACCCGAGAAATCGCATCTCGTTGACAACACCCGGCCCATCTCTCAGCACTTTCCTGCTGCCTCGACACAGGGTTAGCAAACCAGCCGTGGGCACATCTGCCCGCCTGGCCAGTGAGGTCGCACCCCCTCATTTCCATCCCACTGGGGCTGAGCGGAGCAGCGTCCACACCGACCATAGGTCTAAAATACTTTGGTCCTTTAAGAAAACGGGGATTGGCTTCTAGTTTTAACACATTGAACATGAAAAAATGTCTTAGTGAGACTTATCTTACTCCTAATTTTTTTTTTCTAGAAGAAAATGGATGGATAGATGGTTCAAACTTTTCTGCTGTTAGGAAACTTGGTGGCTGGCAGATCCAGGGCTCTATGTGGGGCTGGACACGCTGGACGGTGTTTGTTAAGAGCATTGCTCATTTCCGACGGGACAAACCCTGGGTGGGTGAAAACCGGCCCACATACCTTCGTGTAGGAGGACACACCACTGTGTTCACCGTCCCCACCCTTGGCGGAGGGACGTGGTGGAGGTGGCTCTGGTTGGGGAGGGTTCCAAATGTCTTTGCTTTTAATGACGACAGGCGCTTTTGCCAGCGTCCGACAGCCAGGGGACACAGTGTTAGTGACCAAAGGAGGGTCCGGTTCTGGCTGTGAGTCACCTTGGCTGCAGGTGCCGGCAGGTCAGCAGGAGCACGTTAGCGCTCCTGTCCTGCCGAGACCGCCTGGTGCGATATTACCCAGCACGGCGGCATCTGTGTTCTAAATGTGGACATAAACTTCTTGTTTTACACTGGAACTGAAATCGATAATGAAATAGAGCAGCCTTACATCAAATCCGTTCTGGAAGGCTCTTGAAGTCCATCCAAGTGGCAGAAAGAGAGATGAAGGTAGTCGAAATATTCAGGCCAGCTAATTTTGCTCCTTTCGGGAGAGTAGCAAAGGGAGAGGGTATGAGGCTTGCGGGGAGTTTGAATAGTTCTGCTCTCCTAACACGGCGGCTCCTTTCTCCAGGCCGCTGTCCGGAGTGGGGTAGCAAAGAGCGCGGCTGATTTCACTGCTCTCCGGCAGAGTCCCAGCCCGCCAAACTTAAACAGGCAACTTGAATGATACCTACGTTGATTTTTTTGTTAAAAGATGTATGAAAGTTTGGTTGCCTGGCCTCAGAGTTAAAAAAAAATCAATACAGAGCAACGTCTGATACTGCTCTCCCTGAGTGCTTGAATTATTGTGTTCCTGGGAGACATCGTGACATAACCTCTTCACCCCCTGGAACTGTTCAGTCAGCTGCTCTGTCCACGTCCAGGGAGGCCACGTGAACGCTGGCGAGGTGCTCCCACTTGAAGGAATGAAGAATTGCAGTCCGAAGGGCAGGCCTCGGTGGGGGGCGTGTGGATGGGGATGAGAAGGGACCCAACGAACACGAGGTCCGCAGGGCTCCCTGCCAGACACGGGGTGAGGTTTCTCAGCAGACCTTAGCATTTCCTTTATAATCTGCCCCTAGGAAGATCTGGCCTTCCCAAATACTGTGACAACCTCGTAAGAGCTGAGCTGAGTATAAGCACAGAGGGTATACTCCAAACAAATATTTTATTGCTGAGATATGTAAAAACACTCCATGTTTTTCTGATAAAAAGAAATCACAGGGTCTAGCTGTACACTTTTATCATGGTATCAGAATGTCCTCTGAAATCATTTGTAGCTTGTAGCTTCGTTTCAGTTCCTAACTCAAATTGTCAAGACTGAAGCAAAGCTTAAGGAGGGCGAATCACAGGAGAAATGAACAAATCCTCACTGCCAGGCTCTTGCTGGGTACTAGGGGACACGAAGCCAACCTCTCAGCAGGACGGAAGTTCCCTGGCAAGTCCTGATCTGGCTGCACAGAGTTAAAAAGTACACAGAGCAAGTGGATATGTCTACATTTGGGTGATTCTCTCACAACAACCAGGGTCCTGTGGGAGTGTCCAGTCTGCATTCAAACCTTTGGGAGGGAATCACTTCTGAGTGAACCAAAGAAATGGATGGATGGGTAGACAGGTGGGTAGATGAGTAGATAGGTGGGTGGATGGATGGATAGGTGGGTGGATGGGTGGATAAGTGGGTGGATGGATGGATAGGTGGGTGGATGGGTGGATTGGTGGGTGGATGGGTGGATAGGTGGGTGGATGGGTGGATTGGTGGGTGGATGGGTGGATTGGTGGGTGGATGGGTAGGTAGGTGGGTGGATGGGTAGGTAGGTGGGTGGGTGGATGGATTGATGGGTGGGTTGATGGGTAGATAGGTGGGTGGATGGGTGGATAGATGGGTGGATGGGTAGGTGGATGGATGGATGGATCCATCAATGGCCAGACGGATGGATGGATGGCTCAACTGATGAACAGATATCCATATCAGATTGGTAGATAAAAGGGGAAAGATGACTGGATGCATGCATGCATGGATGGGTGGATGGGCGGACGGTTGGAAGGATGGGTGGGTGGGTGGGGAGATGGAAGGAAGAAATGACTTCTCTAGTGGGGTACAGTGAGCCTATCACACTTCCAGGCTCTGGCAAAGAACCTGGAGGTCCCTGTATTCTGCCCCCCCTTCATTTCTCTTTGCTCAGAGCAAGTGCTTGCTAGGGTGCAGGAGGCTGACTGGTTAGGCATCTAGAAAAGCACTGGCCTCTGTCTGAGGAGGGAGGTCTTGCTGTTTCCTCTGCTCACCGAGGGCTCCCACAGAGAACAGAGGTGTCTGAATTGACTCACTCAGCTTCTCTTAAATTCTTCATGTCTGACCCAATGGGCTTGGCATTTTTAGGAGCATCGTGTGGTGCTGGCTGAGGTTTACATGCATGTCACTGATGAGAGGTTCACTGAGGAGGAGCCAGAGACTTGGGTGGCATTTGGTTGTGGCAGGCAAGAGAGAGGGTAAGATGTTAAGATGTTTTGGGGAAGGGCAGGTTTTAGGTCATTGCCCTAATTATTCCTGGGGTCATTCCTGGGTTCCTTGGCAAAGAGCCTCTGTGTGTGTGTGTGTGTGTGTGTGAACTCACCGTGGTTGGGGCTAAGGAAGTCTAAGGGCTGGAGATCGCGGCTCACGTGATGCCATGGTGTTTCCTCTGAAGGGACTTGGTTCTGCTCAGCAGGGGTCTGGGCAGTCTGCCTGGCTCCTGGGGAACAGATAGGCCCCCAACCCACAAGGACAGAGAAGTAGGGCAGTGTGAGGTTTCTGGATGTCAGCTGAGAACTGAAGGATGACTAACTACCCTCACAACTCTGATGCCGGAATTTGAAATCTGTTTTTATGAGTATGTTTTCAGGGGTTGAAAGAAGTGTAGCTCAACTTTCTTTGGGATCAGGAACAATATAGACAATGCATTTTCGAAGCATTCTTTAATTTCAGTTGCCATCCCTGGTGCGTGTGAATAAGGAAATGACGGTGACAACGATGACGATGATGATGATGATGATGATGATGATGATGGATTGCAGCTGTTCCTTCCTGAGAGTTGCGTTCCGGAGATTGTGCTTAACAGCCAACATACCTTATTTTGTTCGTTCCTTGGGATAATTCTCTGGTTTTATAGATGGGGAAGGCAAGCTCATAGCTTGCTTATTTCTAACTTAGACATGCATGCGACTTACTTGGTGATGGCATCAACTCATGTACTTTGTAAATATTCTATTATATTGTAAATATTAACTTGTCCCCCACGACAACCCTGTGAGGTAGGTATTGCTACCACTATCATTCCCAACTTGTAGACGAGGAAACTGGGGCACAGAGAGGACAGGTAACTTACTGGAGGTCACACAGCCAGTAAGTAGCTGAGCTGGGATTCAAACCGAGAGTCTGCGCTGTCCCCGCTTTGCTGTGCTGCTGTCCTGGGGAGGGCGGATGAGCGTGTGGGGCTGTGATTTGCTCATGCTGGCTGCCACCTCTCGTGCCCTCCCCTGCTGTCCTCCCACTCTTCGGGCAAGACAATGAGATGTCCCAGGGCAGCCCGCCAGGGCCGACCATGGCAGTGGCCTTGCTCACCCAAGGCTGCTGGCACTTGGAGCCCAGCCGCGGGCAGAAAGGGTCTCAGGAATGGTCGGCTCCTCATGCACGCAGCGCTGTGGCCGGGCCTCGGCCCAGGGCAGGAGGCTGCCAGCCGGGTCCCAGCATCCCTGGGGCTCAGCAGCGCAGCCCACGGGGCCAGCTGAGGGCAGGCAGTGTCCCTGCAGCCCTGGCGGCTTTGTTCCAGGGGCATGTCTCAGATCTGCTGAGGCTGGCCACAGAGCTGCTGCCAACTGCCACCTCGCTCCCGTCACAGCTCGAATTATCCAAATGTGGTGCCACACCAGGCCAGCGGAGGACCCGGAGCCGCGGCTGGTTAAGTGGGGAGTCGCCTGTGGACCCAGCATCCTCCCTTCCCTCAGCGGGCCTGGCTCCTGCTGTCTATATCTGGGGCATCCCGGAAGGGGCCCAGACTGCACCCCCATGTCAGATGCCCCGGCTCATAGCGGGCAGCGAGGGCAGGTGAGGCTGGAGGCTGACCCTGCTGCAGTGCCACGTGGGGCCAGGCCACAGGAGTCCCCAAAGACCTCCCAAGGAATCTGCCTTTATTGTGGGGTGACAGGGAGTCACCAAGGTGTGAACGGGTGAGGGCCGTGGTCAGACCTGGAAGTCAGGCTCTCCGTGTTTCTCTTGTCGTTAATCTCCTGTGGCTGTTATAAAAAATGACCACATGGTACAGGACTCTGGAGACACGAGCATCTCATACATTATGAGGTAACCTAGCCATGAAGGTCTTTGTTTCCATGGGCTTCCAGCCGCTGCCTGGCCTATGGACAAGTGGCTGCAGCCACCCAGGGCCACGGCCACCCAGGGCCACAGCTACCACAGGGAGAGGAGGGGCCTCCCACTGGCAGGGCCCAGCCTCACACCCGGCATTTGCAGAGAGACCTGGATCCTGTGGGCTCTGGAGAGCAAAGGGCTCGTGTCCAGTTCCCTGTGGGGGAGGCTGGGCAGCCGCAGAGGGGACCGGGCTGGACTCAGCGGAGCCCTCAGGACTGCTTGCTCTCTGCTCACCGACAGCTGCCCCACAGCAGGCGCCGCTTGTCCTGCATCTGCAAGGGGAGGCGAGGCTCCTTCCAATCCCAGCCTGGATTCTGGAACGTCTCCCCAGGCCGCCGTAGGCCCCGCTGGGAAAGGCAAACCCTGGGAGGCCCGTCCAAGACTCACCAGTGTCTCCAGGCCCCTGCACCCTGGTCAGAGGTGCTACCACCTGGACACGGGGTCTCCCTATGCTGCCCAGCCTGGTCTTGAACTCCTGGGCTCAAGCGATCCTCCCGCCTCAGCCTCCCAAGTAGCTGGGACTACAGGTGCGGGCCACCATGCCCCATTTACCCGTTTATTGGTGAAGAAAAGGGAGCCTTTCTGCTTCCACTGCATTATTTCCTGTTAATTGCAGCATGGAAATTCACCGCTGGTGGAAACTGAGCTTTTCAGTAAAAGTCAAGCCCCTGCCCAATGCTGGCGTCTCAGGTGAGACAGGAGGACCTGTGTCTAGCAGGACAGCCTGGAGGAAATCGGCTCCCCAAGTTGGGTTCCAATTAGAGGCAGTCTAGGGAATAGAAGCGTTTTAAGCTGACTCTCGAGGCCAGTTCTAATTGCTCCTTCCTGGCTTTGAAATGCTGCTCCAGTCGGCCCCGATTCCTGTTTTTCACGGGCTGCTCCTCCTGGAGGGCCTGGCCGTGTTATAGATCTCCCTGCATTAGTCTCCAGGCCCCCTCCCTGCATTTCCAGGCGGCTGTGCCTGGGAAGTTTCTAATTTACTGAAATAACAGACACTCTCCCAAGCACTTCACTGTCTAGACCTTGCTGGACCGAGCCCATCTTCGCTGGGTGAGGATCTGAGAGTCGGCCCCACACGTGTGCGGTGTTCCTGGCAGAGCTGCGGGACCCCCCTTCCCTGAGCAGGTGCAAGGAATGTCACAGCCAGCCCCCACCCCCCATCCCTCCCTAAGCCTGGACATGCCCGGGACCTTGGTAAGAGAAGTAACTGGGTCAGCTGGGTCCATTCTGGGCTTCAGAATGGGAAGGAAAACACAGGTGCAGCTCTCCAGCAGGTCACCCCGCTCTCGGTCCCTCTGTCCCTGGGGTCTTGGCATCAGCCCTAGGAGGCGTTTGGATGCTGGGCAGATCTGGGGACAGGAGTCCGCAGGGCTGATGTCCAAGACAGGATTCGGGAAGGGTAGAGACCTGTCTGAGGTCACTAAGCTGTGAGGGGCAGGGGCGGGGCCGGTCCTGGGGTGCCTGGCTCTGGGCCGTCTGCACTGCGTTGTGTGGCTGGCAGCTGCCGATCATGCAACCAAATGCATGGGGTGAGAGAACGAAATCTCAGCCCCCAACACTGTGGGAATGAAATGCCTTTGGGTCTGGGGGAAATAGCCGCGTGGTGTCCTTGCCTAGCTTACTTTTCTCCCATTTCTAGGGAGCGCCAGTGCCTACTGGCTTTGACGGAGCCTGCTCATGGCAGGGGGAGCCTCGGACCCCTCCTGGGCAGGGGAGAGGCAGCCAGGGTGGAGAATTTAGATCAAGACTCAGGAATCTCCCTGGAGACCGGGGGTGTTGGACCCCCTGTGGCCAGGGCAGGGGCCTCCGCTTCCCCTCCCTCCGCGTCTCAGGCGGTGCCCTCCCTCTCGGTGGAGGACACAGGCTGCCCTCTCCACTGGAGGACCCCACACCCCACAGCGGGGCGGGGGTCCCTTCCTGCTCCGTGCAGCGCCCTCCACCCCTCTTCCCTTCACGTGGAGAGCGCTGGGCCGCGGAGGACGGCTTCAGTTTAGCTAAACCCCGGCGTGGGCCAAGTCTCTGTGGCTCGGAGGTAGTGGGGTGTGGCGTTGTCCCACGGCCCCGCTCTCTGCCTTATGTGTCCTCAGGAACCTCTGATCATTTATACCCCAAATCTCCCTCCTTCCTTCTGCTCATTTCCTTTTAACCATATGTATGAGGTATATGTGTGCACATGTTTGAGTCCCGTATGTGCAGGCGTGTGCGCGCGTGTGTGTGCAGACGCACATGACCTGCCCCCGGCGGGCATGCTGGCGGGGGAGGGCACTTGCAAGCCCTGTATCTTTAGGAGTCTTGCTTGGCCTCACGTGGGGCTCTGGAGAGGCACCGTCCCCTCGTCCTTGCCCTGCTCAGCACCCCACACGGGCGGGACAGGTCAGGGCCCTGCATGGCCACCTTCTTGTCACTCCACTCGGCTCTGCTCACTTAGCTCTGGGTGATGTATCCTTCCCCACAGCTGGGATGACTCTTTCCTCCCATTTGGCTTTAATTAGGTTCCATAAAACATCTCCTGCTGCGAGTTCTGGTTCAGTGATTACTATATCTTTCAGGTTCAGAGAAACCCGAATCTTTCCTTTTAGTAATTTAACAGAACATTTCACGCTGCAAGGGCTCAACGGCTTCCAGATCCTTCAGGCTTCTCCAGAGCAGCTCCGAGAGGTATTGTTTTCCTCACCATAAAAGGCCTGTTTTCCTCTTATTTCTCTCTCCGACACCAGCTGGATGCTGCCTGGGCCCTGGCCTCCCTTGTGTGGGACAGAAACCTCTGTGGTCTGTGCCTAAAGCCAGTGTCATAAAACCCAGTGGGATGAACTGCTGGAACCTTCCACTCTGCACCTGCCAGCCTGGGGCGAGGGGCTCTGCTGCTTTCCACAGTGTTGAGAATGTTCCCTTCTCTCCTGTAACAGCCGCTCTCCACACTCGTGTCGGGCTGTGACGAATGTGGCGGGAAGGCGTGAAGCCACCCTCCCTGGGGTGCAGTGGCCTGGCGTGGCCATGCCCAGGTGTGCCTCTAGAGCCCCAGCCCTGCCCCCTTGCTGTGGCTACCACTGCCACCAGCCTGGACAGTGCTACCGCCTCCAAACTGTCCCTCTGCGTCTCCTGGTCCCTTCCAACCAGTTCCCTGCACAGCGGCAAAGTCACCTCTTGGAAACGTGCAGGGGACCCTGACGCTGTCTGCTTCCTGGCTGGTGGTGGTCCCCTGGCTCTGGGGATGAGAGCCCAGCTCTTTCCTGGGCCTATCTGGCCCTGCCATGTCTGGCCCTGCTCCTTGCCAGCCCGTCCTCACCCCATCCCCGAGCCACCTGGGGGGAGGTGGGGCTTCTTCCTTCTGCCCTGTGGGCCAAGCTCACCTGCCACCTTGGCGCTTTCCAGCAGAGGGGGCCATTCGCACAGGACCCCTGCCATGGGGTTGGGGCGAGACTTATCCTGGGGTTTGGCAGGAGCGGTGGAGCCGCCCTCTGCCCCTCCTATGGGGGCGTCTCCTGGGGGGCCCGCCAGCATCCACTTTGGGAACCTTTCCTCCGGCCCAGACTTTGTAGGAGTGAGGGGAGAGTCTGCTTCTCCTGCCTACTCCTGTCTTGCTTTCGGGAGGTTCAGACTCAGCCAGGGAAAGGGAAAATTGCTTCTTGGGCCCCTCTCAAAACCCAACAGAGTCCTCTGTGTGTGCGGTGGTTTCCCAGCCTGGCCGCTCCTGCTGCAACCACGGCCCCCCCCAGTCAGAGCTAAATCACAGCCTCCTGCTGCTTCCTTCCCGAAACACCGTGCTCTTTTCCCTCCGGGCCATCACTACTATCTGCAGCGGTAAATGTTCTCCCCCACTGGGCCATGTGCTCCATGAAAACAAGGACAGTGTTCCTCTCACTCCTCACTGACAGTGGCTGCAGCACCTAGCAGGCGTCAGCACCCGCCGGGAAGCTCACGGGCCGGGCAGGGTGGACCTGCACATGTGACCACAGGCATGGGGACTTGCTCTGAGACGGCGGCAAGAGCGGCATGGGGGGGGGAGGGGTAGGGTGGGTGAGTCCCGCCCTGGTCAGTCTCTGAGCTTCGGTTGCCTGGTCTGTCAAATGGGGAATCCTAAGGGTGGAGAGTAACCCTGGGGGTTTTCGGTGGGTAAACAGATCAACGTGACCCATATGCTTTGAGAACCTCTCCGTGGTATTTATCGGAGCCGCTACTGTGAACGTGTGGGTTCCGAGCGTTAGATGCAAAGACGGGAGACACCTAGATGAGCAGGTGAGGACACGGGAGACCCTGCAATGACACCCACCTACTGAAGCCGCTCAGGAGGCAGAGCGGCCGTGCGGGCAGGAGGTGGGCATGCTACTGCCTGCAGCATTCTGTAGTGGGCTGATAGTCCCTCGGACCCCCAGCTTGGCGCCGTCTAATCCCGCCCTAGGAAGGGAATTCGGCTGCTGCCCACATGGGGTCCCTCGGGGTGGGACAGAGAGGGAGCGAGCGAGCCCAGCGGAGGCAAAGTCGGGCGGAGCAGCGGGGGTGCGGGACTCTCCTGTTCCACCGACCCTGCGGCCAGCTCTCGTTTGTATCGAAGCTTGACCTTGTTCTGGAGGATAAGTGGGCTTGACTCTCATGGTCCTGCACTGGAGGAGCGGTGGTGGCCTGAGGTGGGGGGCAGAGCGGGGCCCCCGAGTCTTCCCTTCCCCTCTAGAGCAGGCGCTGGAAGACGGGAGCGTGGCTCCTTCCACACGCACAGCTGGATGGAGCCAGATGCACTCATGTGCTTCCGTGTGGATGTCTGTCTCTGCCTGGGACCGCAAGCCCACGGTGCCCAGAGGTGGCATGTCCCAGGGCTCAGCAGGTATTGACTGGAAGTTTAGATGGGAGCACAGGCTTAGGTTTTGAGGGAAAGTCAGAGACCCCAGCTCTCCTGAGCTTTGCTGACCTCGCTGCTCCGGAGCAGTACTCCATGGACTCATCAGACAGGTCCCTTTGCCACTTGCCAGGCCCGGCCAGGCTGCCCCATGCTTCTGCCCCTGTGCCTCTGACTTGTCCCAGCTCCTGTTGGCTCACTGCTGCCGACGCGTGTGCAGAGAGGAACCGACTCGGCAGGCCTGGGCTGTCCACACCCTGCACATTCCAAAGAGAGGTCCAGCCCTTGCCTGGCTCCTGGGAGGTGACCTCTAGGCCCCTGGCCTGTCCTGCCTGATAAGAGTGTCTTTGTTTACTTGAGGGCCTTGGGCCACGCTGGGTCCTCTAGCAATGTGATTTAGGGTGGGGACTGGAGACCGAAGCTCAGCCACATGGGCAGGCAGCCTCGACTACTGACCAACTCCTGCTCAAAACGTGGGACACCGAGGCTCAGATGGGCTTCCCTGGTTGGCAATATTCCACGTCTGTTGTCACACGTCGTTGCTGGAAGAGGCAAGTGCTGTCTGTGTGACTGCACTGGGGCGGGCCAGCTGGGGGCTTGTACCTGCTCTCTCTTTGGCTCTGCCCTAAGCACCTGTTTGCTATGCCTAGTCTAGTCTTTCGGTTCCCAGCCCCTGGGCTGTGGCCTGTTAGGAACTGGCCACGCAGCAGGAGGTGAGAGGGCAGGAGAGGCCGCGAAGCTTCATCTGCATTTACAGCCGCTCCCCATCGCTGGCATCACCGCACAAACTCCACCTCCTGTCAGATCAGCGGCGGCATTAGATTCTCACAGGAGCAAACCCTACTGTAAACTGCGCACGCAGGAATCTAGGTTGCGGCTCCTTATGAGAATCTAGTGCCTGGATCCGAGGTGGAGCTGGGGTGGTGATGTTGGCGCTGGGGAGCGGCTGCAAATACAGATCATCATTAGCAGAGAGGTTTGACTGCACAGTAAATGTGATGTGCTTGAATTGTCCTGAAACCGTCCCCCCCACCCGCTACCACCCGTGGAAAAACTGTCTTCCATGAAATCAGTCCCTGGTGCCAAAATGTTGGGGACCGCTGGTCTGGTCTGTACTTTTCCCGTGATAAACCGAGGCTGAGCGCAGCAGTCTCCTGGGTCCTGTGAGTCTTCCCGGCAAGTCACTGAGTTTGAGGGTGGTCTTGGGGACCCCTGGATGCAAAGTGCCTCTGGAGAGTGGACAGAGCCTAATTCGACTTTTTGTAACTTTTAATTTTGATGTAATTTCAAATATTAATATATACCAAAGTTGCAAAAATGATACAAAATACGAGGAATTCCTGTATTCTCTGCACCTAAATTCAACCATTGCTCACATTGTGCCCAGTTTGCTTTGTCATTCCATCTCTCCCTCTCTCTCTCTCTCTCTCTCTCTCTCTATGGATATATCCAAATTTCTTCAACTTCCAGCAATGTTCTCCGTATGGTTGGTTCTCATTGTCCAGGGTGGGATCCAGGATCGTGCGTTGCCCTTGGTTGTCGTCTCTCTCTGGTCTCCTTAAACCTGGACTCGTTCTTCAGCTGTCCCTGGGACTTTTGGCTTTGACATTTTTGGAAGAGAATGTGTAGTTATTTTGTAATGTCCCTTGACTTGAGTTTTCCACCATTTCCTCACATTTAGATGCAGGCTGTGGGTGTTGGGCAGGAGACCACTGACGTGATGCTGTGTCCTCAGCGTCCCCCAGCGGGAGGTGCGTGATGTCGCTTGTCTCAACGTTGGGTCGTGTCTTAGTCCGTTTGTGTTGCTATACAGGAATACCCGAGGCTCATAATTTATAAAGAAAAGAGGTTCTTTGGCTCACGGTTCTGCAGCCTGCGCTTCTGGGGAGGGCCTGGGGCTGCTTCCACTGGTGTGGAAGGTGACAGGAGTCGGCCTGTGCAGAGGTCACCTGGCCAGTGAGGAAGTGAGGGTGGGGGAGGGGCCAGGCTCTTTTAACCAGCTCTGGAGGGAGCCATAGAGCAAGAACTTACTCATTACTGCACGGACGCACCGCATGTCCCAAACCTCCCACCAGGCCCCACCTCCAACACCGGGGGTCGAATTTCAACAGGATATTGGGAGGGGCTGAGCATACAAACCATAGCAGGGACGCTAACTTTGGTCACTTGGTTAAAGTGGCATTAGCCAGGTTTCTTTACTTCCTGTAAATAATTCTTTTCCTTTTACAATTAGTGAGTAATTTGTGGGGAGAGTCCTGGAGACTGGGTCAATATCTTTTCCTACACCGCTGTACCGGCTGGCTGTGGTGCGGGGCGACGGTTTCGGTTCCAGTGTCCTGCTGCCTTTGCTGGCAGGACCTGCCACCAGGAAGACCGTTCCC
>CAUYSK010092971.1:0-23046 GCA_963575035.1 Avahi laniger | reverse complement strand
TGAGACAAAGAAGAGATGAAGTTTTAATTGCATGTGGGCAAATGGGAAGAATTGATTGACAGCACAGGAGGCACAGCATTCTGGGTGGAAGAAATGCTTTGAGTAATCCCAGAAGGCCTTTCATGCTGGGATAGGGGATGTGGCAATAAGGAATCCCAGAGGGGTTTTGAACAGAAATATTACAGTTAAATATGTTATATTTAGATGGGCTAATCTGATCATGTTGAATAGAATGAATTGGCTGAAGAGTTACTAGAAAAAAATAGATTTATTTCAATAGTATTAGGGTATAATAATGGCTTGACCAATGCTGATGCTTGCAGCAATGGAAACAAAAGGAAAATCTAATATTTTAAATGTATTTTTCTTTTAATTTCAACTAGTTGCCTAAAGATGCAAAAGGAAAGAAAGTCAAGATAAAGAGAGACCAAGATCTTCATTCTAGAAGAATGATGATAATACAACCAGAAATAGGAACAGCTACTAGGAAAAACAGGTTTGGTTGGAGTGTTTATGAGCAAAACCTGGGCATAAGTAACTTATATTTAACATCCATCAAATGTAAGTTATTTACAAGACACATGTTAGTAACTCAGACTAAGAATTTTGATCTATGATTTAATAGGTAGCTAGCTCCATGGATGTGAACCCTTTGTGGGGTGGAGGGGTAGATAAATACAAATAGAAGAGGGTCATAGGCAAAACTTTGACTGATGTTTTTTAGGGAAATGTCAGAGAAAGATGTCACAAGCAAGATTAATTTGAGTTAATGCAGCAGTGAGACATTATCAGCATATCTTCTGAAAATTTTCATATTTAGAAATTTTAAGTTGAAACTCAGGCAGCTAGGCAGTATGTAACTCTACAGTAAGCATTAAAACCAACATAGCAGAGAGAGCACGTTTTGGGAATCAAGTAACCTGTGTTTGTGGTTTCCCAGCTCTGTGTTATGTAATATGTATTTAACTTTCTCATCTGTAAAACACAAATAATAATATCTACTTAATACATTTATATTTGAGAATTGAATGAAATTACCCACATATAGCACCAAGCACAATGTCAGGCTCCCAGTCAGGACTCAATAAATACGTCCCTACCAGACCAGCTTCCTTCCCATTTCTCTTCTCTCTTGGATCACTCAACCCCAACACACACTTTCTTCTTCTTTAATTTCTCCCCAAAGCAACTTGTTTATAACTATACTCTCATCATCTATAGGCATGATATTTGTGATGAGTGTCTATGTGTGTGTGTGTGAGAGAGAGAGAGACTTTGTATTTCCATATTATGGATAATTTTTGTAGTTTAAAGAGAAGAGACCAAAAGTTCTCCCTTTGCTGTAATACAACGAATAAATAATACAATCTCCAGAAAAAAGCCAGTGACAGGTCATTGAGATATTCATGCAAATTCTGATATATAATTTCCTAGTGCTTTGTGAATGTTAAAATTCTGTCACAGATTTAATCTTACCATTTTCTTTTTGATGACATCTAAGGACTTTCTATTGTCTTGCTTTTGATTATTTGTGTCACGGATTTTAGTATCTAGGACAATTTAATTCTCAGGCTACTAAACAAAATGAAAATTTGCCCATAAATTTAAGAGATGCTTAACCAAAATGAGATTAAGAGTGAAAAAGAAAGGAATCATTAATAACAAATCAACAACTGCTGTGTTCAATAAAAGTAAGTGAAGAGCTACATAGTTAGCTATCAGACTTTGGCAGCTATACAGAAAAAGGTGAAGAAATCACTACAACATAAAGTAGTATTTATTGAAGAAATAGGTAAAATACACTTTTTATTCACTTGTATGTTGATTTAACAGCTTGTTTTCAGAATCTGTGATTATTTCTCAATATTTTCTTAATCGCTATCTAGTTTTATGTCCATTTAGAATGAGTAACTCATATGCATTACCGTATGTGACATACAGACATGTTAGGCTACTCAGTTCCTCCCTCAAGGAAGGACTGACCATTAAGCTGAAGAAAGTGTGGTCAGCATACACCTTGCAGTCATCTCCTTTAAGATATGTTTCATCTTCAGTCATCTTGCCTGAGGTGACATGCTTCCCAGAGAGAAGGGAGATGACTAAGGGAGATGAAGTAAAAAGAACAAACATTTAAGGCCAGTGTGGGATATTCTAATGGGCAAAATTTGTTTCACAGCTACCCTCAATTGCTCAAGACTTTGTAATTCTGAAACATAGTGCAATTTCTTCTTCTAGTCAAACTCAGTTCTTTCACCTTCCTTAAACAAACGTTGATCCCTAACAAATACCAGCATCTGTTACTACAGAATCCTATCTGCCACGAATGCCTCATCCTTAAAAGTGTGGAGGAGGCAAAATCTTACCTCTTCCCATTCAGTTTTTTTTCCTGCTTGGCCTGAAAATTAAACTGATATAAGGGAGATTAACAGGAAAAAAGTATACAAATTTATTTAATATACGTTTTACCAGTTTTACCTGACATGGGAGACCTCCTAAGGAAATGAAAACTCAAAGACGCAGTTGAACACTTATATATTAAATTAGAAAAGAAATTGTAAATTGTGAGAAAACAACTAGATTACATGGGGAGGCTCAAAAGATAAGAGTTACTTTAATAAGGTCTGTACAGAATTCTCTTGGTTTCAACTTCCAGTCTTTTATGATAAGAATGTTGCTTTCATTCTGGTATAGGGAGGGCATCTTTCATACAGGAATTTCATCTCCTGCTCTTAAGAAACAGAATGAAAGTCAGAGCAATCTTTTTGCACCTACTGTTTTTCAAGTGCCTTTAACTTAAAATAGTCAATATACCTGAATTGTATCCTTTTTAACTTCTTCACTAGATACTTGGTAACTGCCAGTAGAATAGAAAAATAATGGTATATTTTTAACTTCTTCAATAGGTACTTGATAACTGCTAGTCAAACAGAAAAATAAACTACTGTTATTGACAATAGGTGTCTATTGAGAACCTAGTCTGTTCTATACACAGTGCATGTAAAGAGCTATTGGACAGCACCTTCATCCAAGAGGACCTTGGAGTAATTGATAGATAGTGTAGGATAATAACTAGTATGATTCATTTCAAAGATATTAAATTAACTTTATTTTCAAATTATTTCATTTCATGTGATGGTTAATGGGTATCTTTTGTTTTCTCTTGTCGGAAAACATAAGGTAATTACAAAGTTATCATAGTTTTAAATACAAATAACTCTTGCAAAAATAACTTTTTGAAATTCACTATGCTGTTGTCATTGCCATAATCCAACGACACCTTTAACACACTTGTAGTTGAACTAAGTTGGGTTGATTGACTCTTTTCATTGAGGGAGACTCCCACAACATAGGGAACTCTGGGGAACTCTCTACTTAATAAGGAGAGGCTTGTTATAGGATTTGAGAGTGTGATAGGATATTTTGAAAAGGTTTCAAAGGAGTGTAGTTTTGTTCTGTATTTGGTGCTGGCATAAGATGAAAACAAATCTATGGTTTTGTGTATTAAAACTTTTTATCTAGGAGGAGGGAGAAATGGAAATAGGGATAATAGGGCTTAAGATGTAATTGGTAAGTAGGAGCAGTTTACCATGTCAGCCAGGAGAAGGAGGTATTTGGTCAGGTTGTGGTTGAGACAGTTTTCTGGTTGTGTGTGTGCATGTGGGCTCGCACACATGTGTGGGTGATATCAAATATAACTTTGGAGTAGTCCTTTAGTCTCGATTGCCACCACCACATACTGGATTTGTCTGACTTGGGTACTTTGCGATACTGTTTTTGCTCAATAAAAAACACCACAGACCTATTATTAGCAGTGCTCCAATCTGACAACAGTCAGAGGCTGCTTTATTTCCATTCTCAACATATGCATAATTGAGATCACATCTTTGCCTGATAATAGCTTTGTTAAAGGGAATTTCTAGAGGGCAAAGAGGAACTGGGTACACAAAAGCAATAGAAAACAGAAAAGATAACTCTTTTTGACATTACTGTTTTCCTTAGAGCTGATCCATGGCACAGGTACCTCAACTGAAATACTGGGGCCATATGGATAGATGAAGTAGACTGATACTCATCCACTTGTTTGCAGGGCAGGAAGAAGACTCTGCTGAACAACTCCCCACATAAAAAATTCCTGTGTACCTGAGTCTACAATTCACCACTTTGGAAACTGAACATGACTATTAATGTGAATATATTACTCCAGGGAAATCATTCCAGAAGGATAATCTGACTGAAATCATGCATCCTGTTTTGAGACATATCTTTAGTAATATCAAGTAGTATGACTGGAAACAAGTAATAGGATCAGTTTTCCAGAAAGAAACAATTGAACATGGGGAATTCTAAATTCCCTTAAGAGGCTCAAATTCTGTGATGCTATATGAAATAATTAATACTTTAATTAGAAATTCTACCTCTTAGATATAATAAAGACCATGAAGAAATAGAACCCTGGATAATCTGATTTTTCTCATAGCAAAGGCTATCTAGGGTAAAGTGTAGTGTAGTGTTGGAAAAAAAGCCCTAATATCAGGAGGGAAAAATTTCAGAACTTGGGGAAGTGAAAAGATGATGGTTTTGGATTGGTTGGCAGATCATTTCTAGCCAGGAGGCTTTCCAGTAAGAGATATCGGCCAGCAACAGAAGCAAGAAGCCAGGATAGGTTAAGCCAAGATTAAATGAACACAGTTGCTGGTCTATTCGAGCCAAAGCCAGGATGAATAACCCTTGACATCAAGGTGCATACAAAATGATGAACACAGATTACTCATTAACTCATGGTAGAAGGAGGAATTCAAGACAGGGCGCTCTGTAAATAAAAAATTGGAGGTATCTGTTATTCTTACTAGCATAATTTTTGTGGTGCCTCCACCAGTATATTTAGAAGGAGCCATATACGGTTTCTGACAAACTTGACCTTATTGGGCGTTTCAAGGGAGAATTAAAGGTAGAAAAGTGTTGTGATAAATCACAGAAAGTTTACTAGGAGTGAATAAAGATTCTGACCTTATTATAAGGTCATTTCTGCTTAGAAAATTTGAATTTAATAATAATTAGGAAATGTTACCCTAATATACATAAATTAAATTTAAAATTTATAAATACCAGAAATCTTTCGTTTCCTAGAAAGTGATTTGCCCCACATTTTAACTAATATATCTAATGAAACTTAAAAAGATTTTTTTTTTTAAAAAAATAAGCCATATTCCAGAGAAATTAAAGAAGAGGGAGAAACACTGAGAGGTAATTATCACCATCAAGAATAGAACCACTAAACCATTGCTTTTGTCAGTACACCGGTAAGTTATTGAGAAATGCTTCCCTTAGCTATAATCATAATAATCACATCTCAGAAAAATATCCATTGGATATTCAAATGCTCCTTTCTTGTGTAAACTCTCAAAGTTATAGGGAAAATTAAGAAGAATTTAATCTATATGTTGGATATGAAAACTGTGGACCCTGCAAAAAAAACTTTTAAATATCTACCTTCACGATTAAGAGTTCTCACAGAGATAAGAAATTATATTGTCTTGTTGAACATGCCAACCCCAGGACTCTTCTGAACTCTTGTTTTCAGGTTTTGGTATCAATTCAGTTGGCTCTCTGGTCTTCCAGGTGCTCAAATGAATACTCAGATTCAAGCTCTCTGAGTCTCAAGCTGTGCTCTTGCAATTACTGGGAAGTCAGCTCCTGGCTTGGGTAACATGTAGCTTATTTCCTGCAATATCACCACTGTTATTCTCTCTCTCCTCTTTACTCTCAAGAGCCAGGAACCAACCCATCATTCTGTTCACAAAACCAGGTCCATGTATCCTCCCAACTGAAGGCACATCTTAGCTTCACCATGGTTCACCTTCTGAAACATATATTTTTATCTCTGTGCCCTTACAGGAAAAATACTCTACTTTCAATCAACTCTTTTGTTTACAGCCTAAAAATAGAAGAGATTCACTCTCCTTCGGGAGCTCTGCATTGGATTGACTTTATAGTTGACATTCAGCTATTTTTATTGTGTAAATGAATTAATAATCTCAATATAATATTCAAACACAAAAGTAAAAATAAAATATCATTTACCCATGTCAATTTTCCACTTTAAATTATTTTAAAGTGAGCCTTGTTGAAGCAAAGAGCATCAAAACTGTAAAAGCTATATTTTCCCACTCAGCATAATCTCTTACAGCTTTGTTTCTTTCTTCTTCCTCACATTTTGCTTTATTGAGCTCTGCATCAAGATTCTGGCTATTGGTCTTGTTTCCATTATTTTGTCCAGGTAAAGCTTTATGAAGTGCTGGTGGAGTTCCATAGCATGAAGGAACAATAGCATAAAGAAAGCTTCTAAACACATTTACAGTCTTTAACAAAGCTGGCTAACATCCCCATTTTCTCTGCTTGAATGCACACAGAATCTCTATTGCTGTATTTTTCACCAAATAATGCTGTATTTTAAATAATTTAATCATGATAAAGATACAATTTTAAATACAAACTACTAACGGACCATTTTAGGGATTATAATGCCTGGATAAATTAGAAGAATAAATATAGGTATTGAAAAAACCTAAAGAAAGAACTTTCAAAATATTTCAAGAACACTTTTATACGAGTAAAATAAGAGAATGTTACTCAAGAACTCAACCTCTAAATAAAAAATGTTCAATAAAGACATTTTATATTGTTATTATTTTTCTATAAATTTATAAGCTAATTTTGTTAAACTTTAGGATCTGCTAAAAATCTATCCATGGTCATATTTTATTTATAAATTTTATTTAAAGAGACTCATATTCCAAATATAAATGTAGTAGCTTACATTTATAATTTCCACTTTGTGAACATATAAGTAATGTACCATCATTGTAAAAAATCAGAAAACCTCAAAATCGTAACGAAGGTGAGGGCCGCCTCATAATGCATACATACTTGGGTTGACTAACTCCAGAGTTAAAATTTTAACTGCCATATGAAGCTTTCTTCTATGATCTGAATCCTCGTGTCCCTTCAACATTGATATGTTAAAACATAATCACCAATGTGATGATATTTGGTGGTGGGCCTTAGGTTGGTCATTAGGGCTTGAAGGTGGAGTTATCATGAACGGCATTAGTGACCTTGTAGAAGAGGTCTCAGAGAGCTGCCTTGACTCTTTCACCATGTAAGAACATAGAAGACTCCCTCTATGAACCAGAAATTTTACATTGATATATATATATTTCCCTCTAATTTTATATCTTCATAAAATTTTATATTTATCCATATATAAAATTGGAGGGAAATAATAGTTATGGAAGGGAAAACAATAAATATGGGCTGAATAACTATCCTCCCACATTTCACATTCAACCACTGGAATTGTCATGTACAGAGACTATTTTTATATCCTTCCCATTGTCAAGGTTTGTGTGAGAATGCCTTCCTGGGTCTGGGTCCAAGGAAGTAAGCCAGATGAAAGGGCCAGCACCCAAAGAATTGAAGGAAAATACAGAGGGAAAATAGAGTTACTTTTAAGGGCAGACTTATGGAGAAATCATAACCAAATTGCTTGAAAACATTTATTTGGGGTTACATGTTTGTAACACATTATTTCTGACTGGTCTAAATGTTAGAAATCTTTTTGTTTTCTTCTCGGTTTTTGATGGTTTTGCTTGAAAGTTACTTTTGCCAACACTACCCTGGCTCATGTGCGTGGCTGAAACAACTGTTTTCTCAAACCCCCATCAATGTTTGATTCACCGCCAGCATCCCTACATTTAGATCAGATGCTGTTTTACAATTTGGCAAGCGTGCTGCCTTCCTGACATTATCCTATAGTCATAACTTTTTCCCCTTTACATTTTGAAGCTCTGTTAATGTTTAAATGTCAATGCTTTAGTTTCAGAAGTTGTTTTATATTCAAAACCTTTTGAAACTGAAAGGTTTAGGAAAAAGAGCCCTTAAAAATAATTTTAAAAGCCTTAAATAGCTGACTGTAGTTATGCAATATTACCAAGAGTTGTCTACCGATTTTTCTCTTGTATAATGATGAGTTCCCTTTTTCCTCTCACAGAAATAGTTTCTTTAGTTTTCAGATTTTGATGGACACAAAAAGCACAAGGGTGTAAACACAGGTTTTATATATATTTATAACTTTTTAAACATTTTGTGAAGCTAATTTAAAAAAACAAAATTTTACAATAAATGAAACGGCTTTAGCTGAAAAGACCCTATATTTCTCATCTATGGGTGGGTAATAAATTATTTCAGTTTCTGTAGATCAGGAATCCAGGTGTGCCTTAACTGGGTGCCTCAAATTCAATCTCTCTCTTAAGGCTGCTGTCAAGGTCTAGGCGGAGATGCAGTCATCTCCGTGATTGACTGGGGAAGGATCCCTCTGAGCTTATTCATGTGGCTGTTGGCTGAAGACTTCAGTTCTTGGGCCACTCTGGAGAGTGTCTCACAGAATAATAGCTAACTTCTCCCTGAGGCAGGGCTCCAAGGGAGAGGGAGAGGGAGAAAGCAAAACAGAAGTCACAATTATTTTTGTAACCTAAGCTCAGAAGTGGCATTTCATCATTTTTGGTGAGTTTTATTTGTTAGCAGTGAGTTAGTAGGTCTAATCCATACTTAAGGTGAAAGTATTACTCATGGACGGGAATAACAAAAGAGAATTTGGGGGGCAATTTTAGATGCTGATACAGGTCAATGGTTTCATATGTTTGTTTTCGTTGGTTTCTTCTCACTCTCCTGTAGTTATGCTTTTTACAATTCAACTTTAAGATACATGTAATATGTCTTAAAATCTAATTTTAAGCTTCTGACTTTTTTTTCCTGAAAACAAAATGCTTGTTGCAAAAGTATTATTCCTGTATAGCATGCTGGTGTATCATTTTGAAATGTATTTTGGAATCTGAACTGACATTTTACTATCAAAATAACTACATTCATTTACTTACACTGTGTATGTTTGACTCTGTCTTTACCAGATAGGGAGCAAAATTAGTACTTGCATTGTTAATACCCGGTATGCATGGCACTATTTGTAATACTTACTTATGTCAATAGTGTTAGGGAGGTTTTGAAAATTAAATGAACAGAATTTTTTCCCTAAATAGTTTGAAAATAGATTGTATGCATTTTTATGTATTTTTTGATTATTTTGGTTGCATCTATTATGTTAATTATAAGACATGAATTGTTCTTTAGTAAAATTGAGACTTAGGTACACAATTAATTATCTCTTTGAAGTTTTTTCCAACCTTCCAAAGGATGTTAATTCTGGAAATGACCGTTTACAAGGAAATTCATTTGGGAAAAGCTATGCTTAACTTTTCTTCTTTGGAAATTATATTAATGTTTTACATTCATTGTTCATGTATTCTGTTTGCTACACAATTTATTCATGGCCAAAATTTCATTTTAGCAAAAAATAAATATGTACAACATATTAATTTTAAAGTTTGGAAGTTAATCTGACATCTTGTATTTACTTTAAAAGTAAGAGAAAATTTAACTTACATTTTTGCAGTGCTTGATCATTTATAAAATGTTTTCTCATGATTTTTTATTTTTGATGAGAGTAACAAACTTATTCAGAGAAACAGGTCTGCTCTATTTATAAACAAAAAAACTTGATCAGAGGTGATAGATGATTTAATCAAGGTGAGAAAACTAGTGAAGATCATACACAAGGTGTGCACTGTGACTTGAATATGTCTTAGTGCTGATTTCAGTCAGTTTCTAAATAATTACACCTGCTAATTTTCTATTGTACTTATTAAGTGCATTGCATACAGATATTTTTAGGTTCCACTATATTCAGTGAATTTAAAAAACTATTAGATTTCATTTAACTTAGCCTTTAGTAGTTTCTCTCTCAATGATTTTCTCCCTTCCACCTCCTCCCCAAATCTCTAGGTTCATAGATATGTGTATGGATGGAGCAAAATACAAAGGTATGTTAATCCTGGCCCTAAATGTCACAAAAGCACCTCAAAGAATAACATTTTACTATATTTTTCTGTTGTATTACATTTTAAAAATTAATATCAACATTCTTGTATCATCCTGGATAGAGCTGGAGCCCATTCTACTAAGTAAAGTATCACAAGAATGGAAAAATAAGCACCACATGTACTCACCATCAAATTGGTATTAACTGATTGACACTTAAGTGCATATATAGTAATAACATTCATTGGTTGTTGGGCAGGTGGGAGGGGGGAGTTGGGGATGGATATATTCACATCTAATGGGTGCAGTGTGCACCGTCTGGGAGATGGACACACTTGAAGCTCTGACTCGGGTGGGGCAAAAGCAATATACATAACTTAAACATTTGTACCCCCATAATATGTTGAAATAAAAAAAAACAGATAAAAAAATAAAAAAATTCCAAGCCTTTAAAAAAATAAATAAAAAAATAAAGATTAATACCAACATTCATCTCATTGCTTAAAACATGAAACTTAAAAGAGTCATCCTTGATCTCTCTCTGTAAGTTATACTTACATGCTGTCTTCTAAATTTTCTGTATTTATCGTCAAACAAATCCGTAATGTGTTCACTTCCCTCCATCTCTGTAGCCACCACCCTAGTCCATGCCAGCATCAGCTTTTGATTGTTCTTCTCTTAATTGATCTCTTGCCCTTGTTCCTCTACAAACTATTCTCCACACAGTAGACAGAGTAGTAGTGTAACAACATAAACCAAATCATATCACTTACTATGTTTGAAATCTGTTCATACATGTTCATGGCATTTAAACACAAAAACAAAAGCCAAATTCTTGACTGTATTAACGTAGGTAATTCTGGCTAATAGAACAGATACATCTCAAAATTGCAGTGGTGTAATGCAGTCAATGCTTATTTCTTGCTAATGTAAAGCCAAACCCAATTTTCCTTGTCATCTTCCAGCTCTTTTCTAAAGGTATTCAGTATTCCAGGTGTTTTCAAGTCATAGCTCCATCAGCTTCTAAGGTAACTTTCAAGGTTTCCATTACTTGTTCATATCTAGCCGGTAGAAAGAGCAGAGAGGATAATGTATGGGAATTTTTATTGGCCAAGGCTGAAGTGGCCAAGGCTGAAGTGGTTCAATATTTCTTGAACATTCCAAACTCACCCCTACCTTCCTCCTTTGTTTGGCCTTGTCTTCCATTCAGAACATTGCTGGTTCCTTTCTACAATTCATGTTTCATCTCTGTTGTCAACTTCTCAGAAGAGAACGTTACTAAAAATGAAATAAAATAACTACCATTCTATTTCAGAACCCTTATTTACTTATGTCCGGATTTTCTCACAGTCTGAACTCATTCCATGTATTTATCTTTTCACTCCCTGATTGTTTGCCCTCTGCCTCCTTCTAAGTTTCCCTGAGAATGGGGATCGTTTTTCTCGTGCTCACTGCTGTACATTTCTTCTTAGAAAAGGGACTGGCATTTCATGGGTAGGTAATTAAAAATGTTTTGAACAAAACAATCAATCAATCTGTATATAAAACTGATTATCACTATTACTGACAATATATAATTAAAAGAGCTAATTCGTCCATGTTGATAAAATTAGAGAAAGAAAACACCAGAAAGCTTTAAGGAGAATCCCAAAATTTGCATAGTGAGCCAGAAGCTGACTGAGGAGAGAAACTGGAGTTTCAGATACCTTATGTAAGGCTTTATTTAAGAACTGTGCAGGAGTTCTAATTAGCAGTCAGACATTTCCATATATAATATGCTATAATTTCTCAGGAGACATGTCTATACAGGTTCTTAAAAAAAATTAACTATCCTCCCTCCTCCTTCATTGACTTCTCAACTCCCTTTATTTTTGCTAAACTAGAGATCTACTAGTTCAAATGCAAGAGAAACTGAAGTATACAATTAAAAACACTATTCATATTTACCAACGTTTTTTTTTTCACTTTACTTTTTCCTTTTTACTCCTTACGTGATAGTCTGATAGTCAGCAAGTCAGCTTCCTTAGAAAACCAGAAAAAAAATTATATATATATAATTAAATTATATACATACATGATTTATTACAAGAAATTGGCTCATGTAATAATGGAAGCCAGCAAATCCCAAGATTTGCAAGGTGATTCAGCAATCAGGAGTCTGGGAGAGCCAAAGGTTTAGTTCTGAACCATGTCCAAAGACCCAAGAATCAGGAGAGCTGTTGCTGGCTGCTGGTGTAGTTTCAGGCTGAAGACCCAGGCTGACGTTTCAGTTTGAGTCCAAAAACAGAAAAAAAATGGATGCTCCAGCTTAAAGGCAGTAGGACAGAAGGAATTCTCTCTTACTAAGCCTTTTTGTCCTATTCGGTCCTTCAACTGATTGGATGAGGCTCACCTATTGTAGGGACGACTATCTGCTTTATTCAGCTTATCCATTTAAATGTTAATCTCATTCAGAAACACCCTCAGAGACAGACCCAGAATACTATTTGACCAAATATCTAGGCACCTCATGGCCTAGTCAAGTTGACATATAAAATTAATCATTCAACAACTTTAGACAGGTTTTAGTCAGCACACCAATGGAAACAGAAGCTTAGTTGGTAGATGATTTGCAATAAAATGTTATCATTTGAGAGCTTCATTACTTGGTACTTAATTCAGTAAAACAATATCTAGTTGTAAAAGAATATTTGGTAGAATTGTACTTTTTCAGAGAACGTTAATCATTAAAAAATTAAAAAGAAAATGTATGTTATCTTCACATAGCAAAAGCATTAACATTAATCTCATTGTATTTATTAAATATCTAATTTAGTATTTGAATTTCAAGAAAAAAAGACAAAAAGGACAATTTCTCATAATAAGACACAACAATTGTAACTAGATTTAGGAAACACTTTATAAAAAATCAAAATCATATTGGAGCAAAGATCTCTAATTGTCCTTTCATGGTCTAGCTAATAACTCCATTATTAAATACAATTAATCTGCTCTATTAAAATAATATGAATAACCTCAATAATTTACCCAGTGTCTTAGACCTTATGTAATTGGGTTATATATCCTTCTAACAAGCTTTGCCCTTTGTACATCTTGAACCAGATATTTTCTGATTTGGCCTCTCTTTCACTTCACGTATTTTAGTAACAGGATCTAAGTCACCTCGTCCCCAGAGAATGAGTTCTATGTAGGACAAATTTAATTCACTTTAATAACTCTAAGTCTAAAGCAGTATTTTATTTTTAAATTTTCCAAATACATTGGACTTGGGTAATGAAAATCCACATTAGATAAGGAAGCAAAAACACTTGCAATGTGACAAGAATAATACTCTGAAAAAACATGATATGTGCCAAGAATCTGCCATAAATTTTAGCTAAGTAGACAGAGTGAGGAATTCAGAAGCTGCATTTCATGTACAACTGAGAAAAAAAATGTAGACTATGGAGATGGGGAATTAGAGAATTTCTATTGAGGCTATCTATGCAAGGAAAAAAAACAGGGTCATATGAAATAATCAGCAAAGTCATCATCAAATGAATGCCTAAGAGAAGCTGTGGAAGTTAGGGTACTGGTTGATAGCAAGAAATCTAGAACAAAGAGACGTGATATTCATATCCTGGCTCTTGCCATTTCATGTGTGTCTTGAGAAAAGTCACTTAGTCTCTGTGATTTTTTTTAAGATGAATTAATTAAACCTAAGTGAAAAAGTTACAGATGATATTCAGTTAAATACAGTAATATGCAGTGAGTAAGGGCCTAATGACTGTGATGTGGGGCTGCTGCCACTGCTCCTGACAATGAAGATGAAGATGATGATGATGATGATGATCCCTCAGGCACAGTCATATGCTGGGAACCTATTTAGAGTTGTCATTTGATAGATTATCCATAGCAAATGTTCATATAACTTTCTTCTAGTATTAGCCATGTTTGCAAACTATTTATTTATGGAAAAGAATGTAAACTGGCTTTAATACTATGTCTATGATCCATAACCAATATCCCATAGCAATTCCTTAGTATAACATTTTTGTTGATAATTGTTAAAATTGTCTCGTGTACACCTTAATTTAGATACAGCAAGATGGACTACATATTAAATTGTAGCTAAAGAATATTTCATGCTCATTAGCTGACACCAAGTTTGGTCCAAATGAGTCTACTTCCTTAAAAATCAGGTCAATGTGATCATCCTAATATGGCCGATTAGACCAAGAAGACTATTATAAAAGTATATCTTCCGAAGAATGACCAAATTGTAAGCCAATTAGAATTTTAATTTTATTGACTCTTTGGATTATACTCATCTTTCCTACGCATAGCACAAAAAACTGAGATTTATATATTTACCATGGTAATCACACCAGACATCATGATGATTGATTAGCCTAGCCTGCTTTCATTATCAGTGGCTCAATGAAATTTGAAAATTAATCCAACGGATTGTGCACCTTCTTTAGGTAATTCTACTAGGGTTTAAGGATTGTCAAACTCCCATGTAAAAGCCTTCAACATCCATTCTTTGTGCTCTCCTGAGATACAGACAGGGAAACATGTACAGAGTTCCCCTGTTGAGGGGTTCAGAGCTGAGCTCAAGGTAGAGAGATAAAGAGTCTGGGGAAGAGGGTCTCCAGAGCCTCCCTTTTGATAAGGAAGGCAAAGGCAGCATCATGTGGAACAGCCTGAAGGGGCAGGGAGAGATGATTCATCTCATTGATCCATTGATTCGTTCGTTCATCCAACCATTCTTCAGCATTCACCTAACTGAAACCATTCAATGTATTTTCGCCTTTGTTAATGTTTTAGATTGCCTCTGACAATAAATTCAAATAATGACTGTGGTGTCACTCTGCCCTAACATTAAACACTACTTCCTTCTCAAGGAAAAACTCAGAATCTCAGGGGAAAAAATGGAACGCTAAAAAGAAATTTTCATTTGTTTAGCAACTACAGCTTTTCTCTGTAGGCTGACATATCTCAAAATCTCTGGTAATTAACCAGTAAACGAAGTGGTAAACAGGTGAAGTATTTTTATGTCGAACTTTGATAATTACTTACATTTAAAATATATGACTTTCTGCAAAATGGTATACATAAGTATTTCATTTCCAGCTAAGGTAATAAGTGCATTACAAAGGAAATGTGTATAAAATTATTATAATTTAATTGCTCTGAAAGGGAAAATTTGAAGAATACAACAAATGGGTAGTTAGTTTTGAGTAGTTGAGAGAGCAAGTTGTAAGGAGCAACTTATGCTTAAGATCTATCTCAATTTCTTGCTTAGATTACTCCCACTTCTTTGATTAGAGTTAAACTGCCTTGAAGTGTATAATACATTCATCACCATAAAAATGAACATTAAACTATGTAGGGAAAAGAGGAGACAAAATATAAGAGATGGTCCAAAGAAAGCAGTTCTGTGTACCACCACATTTTCGGAAGCACTGAGGAATGGTCTCTTTTTTAAGCAGTTGTTTCTTATTTTCATTATTTTTATTGGCTAACATGTTTCAAGTAAACTGGATATTGAAAACGTCCATACTGTTTTAAGTATATTGTAAAGAAAGAGGTTAAAAGAAAGATATTTTAGAAAATAGAGGGGAGACAGTAGGAGAAAAATAGCATGAAACAAAACATGGGTATATTTCTATTTCTTGATTTTTCTTTATTCTTTTTTATATCTTCCCACAAAGGAATGAAATTTGGTTAGAAATATACTACCTGACCTGGAGAGGTGGGATCAACTACAACTGGATTTTATAGCGTGCTTAATTAATAAAGGCATATCAATAAAACATCAGACTTCAATTGGTACTTACCTTGGAAGCACAATTTCTGTAAGTGATATTCGTGCTTTCCTAGGCCTGAGCTCCTTCCCAACTTTTCCTTTCCCTTTTCTCCCAGATTCTTAGTACTTTACACAGGTCTCTAACTGTTAATATTTGCCCTATAGAGTTGAATTTTCAATTCTCTCCATCTAATTCCAACACTATAAATGGCATAGTTTGGTATTTCCTTCCTAGTTTTCAACGATTCAAATTAAATTATGGATTTATCAGCCTTCTTGCACTGGTTCTTTGAAATACATCTCATTTGTGGTCTTGCCACGAGGATCATTCTTTGTATTTTCTTCTCCATAGCATCAGGGTTGAGCATTTAAGCTGGGCTGGGCCAGTGATCACACTACATCCCTATGGGAAGAGTGATTGATTCAAAGATGAGCATAAGGACCCAGGAAGGCCAATGAGAATTGTCCTGTGGGCTTTCCTTCTGGCAATGGCAGGGAATACTGTATCACTTTGGATCACTAGCCGTAAGCATACAAAATTATGATTTTCAGAAGTCATCTTTCTCAGTGAGACAGAAGTCTTATCTGCAGCAGTAATGAAAAGAGAAGCACAGATAAGCAAAACTGATAAGTGGAGGCAGAATCATGATATCACTTTAATGCTGATTCTATCTGTACCTGAAACAAACATCTTTGTTACATGAACTCATAAGTAACTATTGATTTTAAGTTAGTTTGAAGTGGGCTGGCTCCTGTACTGTATATGAATGAATGAGTTAACCCAAACCAAAACATCTATATTATTAATCAAACAATTAGATTGTAGAATTTGTAGGAATGTTAGTTTGTAGATAATTATTATGTGTAAATATCATGTGTGATAACTTATCATCATACATTTGTTTAGTTTGCATAGAGCTTAAAGTTTTCAGATATTATATGTGTTTGTTATCATTCACAATTTTTCTCACAGTTATTAAACACAGCAAGCATTAATTAGCTTAGCTATTTTATCATAATCATGTAGCTAATAAATATTCAAGGTGGATAAAAATTCAGATGTCTTAATGTCCATTTTAGAATTTTTCCTTGTCATTAACCACCTGTTTCTTTTCTGTTAGTCCTTTTCTACTGTGACTTTTCCTAACCCCCGGGCCACTCCTCTCTGACATGCAAGGTGATCAGCAATGTGACAACATATGATTCTGTTATGTTCCCCAACTCCCTTCACAACCTCTCCCCACCCAGACACATGCTTTGTTCTAAGGAGAATCACCTCTGCTGTAGAATATGTGAATGAACAGAAGGGGGTGGTGAAAGTACAGTTTTAGAAATGATAAATACATGACAAACTAAAGCATGCTGCATGTGCAACTTACACTTGATTTAAAAATATCCCAGAAATATAAAAAGAGTGGAGTTCTGTAGAGAGTAAAATCTGCACGTGAAATCTTTCTATTTTCACAAAAAAGAAGCCAGGACTCTTTGTTAATCAATTAAAATGATTTAGCTATAATAATATAAAAATATCAAATACTAGTTTTTTTTAAGAAGGTGTAGACTGTTAAAAGATGCATGGAGTCTGAAAATATCTGCCTTACCAGTCTTCTTTTTACTAGTTCAAAAATAATGCCAAAATTTAGGGAATATTTTTCTTTCACTCATAATGTAAAAAGGAAGATCTATTTCCTGACATCAAAAATTGAAACATGGCAGAAGATGAATAGAGAAATAGAATGAAAATTGGGTGAAAACAAAATCTGAGGAAAGGTTTTAATTAGTTTATTTTTATTGTGAAAACATCAGAGAAAGAGGATGCATTAGTCAGGGTTCTCAAAGAAACAGACCAATTATATCTATATCTATATCTATATCTATCTATATCTATATCTATGTATCGATCTATCTACACACACATATCTATATCTGTATCTATGTATATATCTATCTACACACACACACACACATATATATATATATATATATATAGAGAGAGAGAGAGAGAGAGAGAGACAGAGAGAGAGAGAGACAGAGAGAGAGAAATTGGCTCAGGCAATTACGAAGGCTGAGAAGTCTCAAGATCTGATCTCTAGAGATGGAGGCCCAGAAAAGCTAGTAGTTTGGTTTCAGTCCAAACCTGAAGGCCTGAAAATCAGAAATGCTGATATCTAAATACAGGAGAACATGGATGTCTCATCTCAAGCAAAGAGCAAACTTGCTCTTTCTTGACCTTTCTGTTCTGTTCTGGCACTCAAAGCATTGGAATATACCCACCAGAATGGGTGAGAATTATCTTCTATACTCAGTCTATAGATTCAAATGCAAATATATTCTGGAAACACCCTCACAGATGCACCCATAAATAATGTTTTATCAGATATCTGGGCATTCCTTAGCCCAGACAAGTTGACACATAAAATTAACCATTACAGCAGGTTTCAAAATTGCTTGTAGGTTCCTATAGAGAAGGAACATATTGTATTGTTGATTCTCTTTTATTTTTCCATCTCACATCTTGAATATTGTCCTGAAAGCCATGAGATTAAGCTCCTCAGACTTTCTGCTATAGCAAGTATCATTGACATGCAACCCTGGCTGCTTTGCTTTGAAATTCACTCCTTTGTGTGTGCCAAGGCATTTCCTCTCACAGATGATCCTTGCTGACAACTGAGTATGGCAGGGAGACTAAGGCAGACCCTTTCCTGGGAAACATGGAATCCCTTTGTCTTTGACTCAAAAAATTCTTTGACATTTTGATGAATGTTTCTTAGACTGCCTGGAAGTCCAGGATGGTTCTAGTAGATTTCCTCTTTCTCTCTTCTTCTCTTGGTGTCAGACTTCTTTTCGGGTCTGATGACTTTCCCAGTTTCCTCCAGGTTTTTACCTATTTTTTTTTTACACAGTCATTTCCCTAATAAAATCCTTGTGCATTTAATCCCATATTACCATCTGCTTATAAGAGGACCTGGATTAAAAAAGGCGCTTAGAGTGCCTGTCTGGTAAATGTTTGCTCTTGATTTTAGCCTGTCTAAAAATAACAAGGTAGAGCTTATCATGTACTTAGTTGTGGAATATTGAAGTCAGAGTCATTTGTTTTTTATGATTGTGACCTCTAATCTTTAATATTATTGGCAAATGGCATTTTATTCCTTATTTTGAAGCAAAAATGCATTATGTTTTATACTCTAATACCTGAAGATTAATTTATCGTAAGTTACTTTTGGTAATATAAATGTCAGGAGATAATTTTTCTTTCCTGAAAATACTATAAGTGCATATGTTTTAATTCTATTTTACAGAAATGTCAGCATTTTCTCATGCTGGCAAAAATTTTATCTACACTTAATGCCAGTATTTCAGAATACTTTTATTATTAAAGATTTGCCAACTATAAATTTTTGTAATTTATAGAAAAATTTTAAATCAAGAATAAAGTAAGCATTATAAATTAATAAATTAAAAAGACATACTACTTAAATATGGTTTGTGTGGGAACATAACAGTTCATAAATAAAAAATTGATATCTACTCTTAAGTTGAAAACACATGACATTACCCCTTAGGCTATAATTTTTGCCTCATAGACATGCTTAATCAGAGTGGCGTGATGAGATTTACAAATAAGACAAAAGTTTCAAATGTTCGGTTGATTTTCCTCAGAAAGTAAGAAATACATTGCTTTTTCTTTTTTTCAAATTTTTTTAATCCTGTTCTCATGAGTTTTCATCACAAGAAGAAGTCAATTTTCTAGCAAAAATTGTTCATAGCTTTGTGAACACGCAACGCAGTCACCACAGTAGAAATACTGAAGGTCAATATGCTACCGAAGCTTGTTGCAAAAACTCTGTGCTTTTGGATGATGGGGTAGTATCTGACAACAAAAGATGAAAGAAAAATTTTATATCAATATTAGGGAAAGTCACAAGTTTCCTTTACTAGGGACAATACAACCATATCTACTGGTCTTATATGTCTTCTTTATCCCATCTGTCAAAATCTACATGATTTCCCTTTTGGAAGCAAGTGGTTGCAGTGCTTTCCTTCAATACAGTTGACAGTAAGTTAATCAGGTTTAGAGGCAATGGACTATTAATGATACATAATGGGACAAGATGACTGCTCAAATTGTGTCTCCTTCCTCTACTCAAAATACTGTTGCAAATGTAAAGACCTCTGAAACTTTGTCAAATTACACTTCACAAAACATCTAATGTATATTTTTGAACTTACTTGACTGTACGTGAACAGTACAAAATAGATTCCTGCTATCTAACTAATGTCATTTCCAGGTGAGTAAAGAAACACCCCCATTGGGATTTTAAAAATGGCCTTTCTCCCAGGAAAGGAAGTCAAATAAAAGAAGAAAGAAACCTTCCAAGGAGGTTGCTATCTACAGGCAAGTATCTCTGCAGTTCAAATGGCCCCTTTCAACTCTTCTCATAAAGGAGGCATGGATCCTTTCAGTTAATTAAAAGCTATTTAAACAAGAGAATTTTCCAGGATTCTGCAAATTTTCTTTTCAGAGATATTATAAGGAGTTAATTGTCTCCCCAAGATCCCTTGGGCACTTTATGCCGGGCTTTGCAGACTTTCTTTGACGAAGGCTGTTTCCTAACAGTTCGAGGCAAATCTCATGGCAGCCTTTATGGGGCTTCTGCTTGAGCAATAAAATCCTCCCTGTTTCTAAAGAGTCGCTGTTTAATTTCAGACAATCCCTATGGAAAGCGAGATACATTTCTACAAATGTAGGAGGTTGGTAATGAACACATTTATGACCCATATAATCAAATCTTTCTTTCTCATCATCACCTCTTATTTGCTTATCCCAGGTTGAAGCTACTCAAGCCCATGTCCACTCCCTAAATTCTGTTAAATAACAAAAGCTGTCCAACCAAGCCATAGATGGAGCTGTTCACCTATAACATAAAAATGTTGTACTGCTAATTAAGCTTCCCTTTTGCTGCAATGAGACTCTAAGTTCCTAAGTTCTTCCCATTTTCTTGTTACTTGTCTCCAGGTCAAGAATTATAAAAGAAAATGAACCATATTCTTTTTCACAAATATAACTAAATGAATAGCTATGAATTATCATCAGGTTTATGTCATTTATACAATTAAATATTTAAATAGAAAAGAATAGCTTAATTCAGTAGCATTTTGAACAGTTATTATTTGTATTTTTCCTTACTTAAAGCAAAAAAGTCATTTTCATATTTACCATTTATTTTGATGTGATCTAATTCTACTATATATGCACATGGTAGAGAAACTCTCGTTCGTGAGTACCTAAAGGCAACTGTATTCTCCACAGTATTCGCTATGTTTCTGCCTAGCTAATTAAAGCTCTTATTCAGTCTGCCTCTGACAAACCCTCTCATTAAGGAAGGAAAAGAGTTGTCTGGATTCCTAAAAAAATATCCTCACATCTTAGCGAGTTACTGTCAAATAGAAAGGTGACTTTTAATTCTAATTCATTTTTTTAAACCCTCTGTCACTCATTTACTGATTTCAGTATCCACATTTTGTCTCTGTGTCATTTGCTTTTTCATAAAACTCTAAACAATTTGCATATCAATATTTCTCATCGGTATCAGAACAAATGTTGATTCCCTTCTCTTCCTACCCTTGTCATCTTTTAGGAAAAGCCTCCCTGGGCAATCTCTCCAAGTAATCTAACTCTGAAAACATGACAATATGTTTTCTAATGAACTACTACATAACTATGTGTTCAGATTTTTTATTTTTTAATTTTTAGTTTCAGAGAAGCAAACTCCATAAGCAATATTTAAAAAATTTTTACCTAAAGAAATTTTGCTATGTTCATTCCTTAGCTTGTGGTCTTTCCCTTCTTTATACTTCCCTCTCCTTCTCCTTCTACCTGTTCTTTCTTTTCACATTTTTCTCTCTTTTCCTCTATACTTGCTCCAAAGAAAATCTCAGATCTCTTTCAATTTCCTTTTTTTTTAATCTACATGTCCTGTCAACACTGTACTGCCAACACCAAACTTGGGGCCTTAACTCAAGACTCTATCTGTAAAGTACAATCTTCCTAAGTTCTGAAAGGGAGAAGGTTGGCTAAGCCCTCTCTGCAATGGGGAAAAATGATGGAAGGCAGGAGCATGATTTTCTTAGAGATGTGGTTGATAGAGTTGGAGAAAAGATATAAATATTCTCTTAAGGAACAGCACCGTGGGTCAAGATTGAGACAAGGATTAAGATTTCAGGTGCAAAGATTAGAGAGAGTTGTAAGACAGAAAGTCAGGGGCATAATACTGATGAGTGTGATAGGCAGAATTTTAAGATGACTCCAAGATGTCTTCTGCCCTGGTGTACACATTCCATCAATTCCTCTGAACTCTGAACATAATGAATTTTATTTGCATGAGCAATTTAATTTAACCTATGTCATATGATACTGTTGACCATGAGTTAGGGAGATTATCCAGATAGACTGACTTAATCACATAGCCTTTTATTAATTTTAATAATATCTTTTATTTAACCTATATATCTAAAGGACTACTACATATCTATGGAAATATTACAACATATAATAAATAAAAAATTATTAATGAGATACTTTATTTTTGCACTTGTCTTCTAAATCAGGTATGTATTTTATGTCTACAGTGCATTTCAGTTTGGACTAACCATGTTTCAAGCACTCAATAGTCACACGTGGTTAGTGGCTACCATATTGGACAGTATACATAGAAGACTCTCCCTTAAAATGAATCCATCTGTGTTACATGTTATTTTAACGATTTATTTCTTGATTTCCCAGCCAAAGCAGATACAAAGCAGTAAATAAATGAATAAATGGTGAAAGTGATGGAGTGGTAATTGATAATATGGAAGGGGCAGAAGAATTATAAGTGGCTGGGGTCATGTAATGTGAGCACACTAGCCTTCCACGCTTTAGGACCCCCTGAAGCACATAATGCAGTAGTCTGGTAAAATAACTGATAATCTTGCCTTTTAAAATACGTAGTTTTCATATACCCCAATAGCTGTCATACCAAGAACCAAATCAAAGGCTCAATTCCCTTCACAATAGCAACAAAGAAAATAAAGTACCTAGGAATATATTTAACTAGGGAAGTAAAAGACCTCTACAGGGAGAACTATGAAACATTGAGGAAGGAGATAGCAGATGATGTAAACAGTTGGAAAACCATACAATGCCCATGGGTCGGCAGAATCAACATTGTTAAAATGTCTATACTACCCAAAGTGATCTACAGATTCAATGCAATCCCTATTAAAATATCAACATCATTCTTCACAGATGTAGAAAAATTAATTTTACGCTTCGTATGGAA
>CAUYSK010092970.1:0-45769 GCA_963575035.1 Avahi laniger | reverse complement strand
GCTGAGGCAGGAGGATCACTTGAACCCAGGAGTTTGAGGTTGCAATGAGCTATGATGACACCACTACACTTTAGCTAGGGAAAGAGAGCAAGATTCTTGTCTCAAAAACAAAAAATTAGACCTCCCTAAAAGTCTTTATACCATTTATACCTCCAGTATCAGAAATGATGTGAAGATGAACTTCAGAGCATAGTGAATTAAAAAAAAATAATGCTGATAATTGAAAATAGCAGGAAAAAAGATAAAAAAAACTAAAAAGAAAATTCAACATAAGAAAAAGTGTATTAAAGGGGTAGATTATGGGCAATTGCATGGAGATTGTCCACAGAGCTGGCCAACTTTCATGGTCAACTATATTTTGAAGTCTTTTAGGGCATGGCTGTCTTCAGAGAATACGTTCACGTTCATTTCTATGTGGTGCTGCTCTTTTTGAAATTATTCTATGATTCCATATACACTAACATGAGCATTCCCTATTAAATTTTCCCATCTTCTGTGCACTCATATACAGACCACAAAATTGATGGAAACAATACTGGCGATTGAACAGCAACACCCTCATGTAACATGTCTTCTTATCCTATCAGGCACATAATTATTTTCAAATCAGTCAGTAACTTTTCTGGCTTATTCAGGCAAATGTGACTTTAATTCATTGAAAGCTCCTGAAATTTCATCAGCTGAAAAGGATGCCAATGCAGACAAATGATGCAATTTTTAAATTGAAGTTTTCATCATTGCCATATTGTGTGGCCAATCCACTCATCTGAATTTTCTGCCAAATGCATTGGGCTGAATTGAAAAAAAACGAACTTTATTGGTAATGCCTTGAAATTCACTTTTAGAAGTCTCGATCACACCTAATTTCAAATCTGTCATTACGGTTTGGGAATTCAATTGAAATCCACTTTCTTTTGCAATGTCCACCAAATCTTCAAGTGTTTATAAAGTGTTTAAACTTTTCCAGTTATTAATACATAAGTGAGTAGATAAGTTCTAGAATTTTCAGATCCAATCGGGGCATGAAACATACATAAATATATATTTAAATATATGGTTTATAAAAAAACAGCAGGGACAGTTTTAAAAGTGCCACCCATTAGCCAAAGTGAAGCATGCAATAGTTTTTCCAATTTAGATGCAATTGTAAATGTAATAAATCTATCTTCTTTCATAGTCAAACTTCTAACCAAGAGTAGTTCACCATTTAATGTGCTTTGTAAACACTGGAGGAACATCTATATCAGCAAGTGTCTTTGGTTCAGAAGGTCGCTGAGCTTGTCAATTTCTTTTTATTCTCTGACAAAGGTTGTTTTTCCGAAGGCAAGCATGGCACTATGTGTGAAGGGGTAGAAGTATATTATTGAACAATCTTGCAGGGGATATTTCTTGTATTTTTCACCTGCTTTTTCATTTCTATGATCTTTGAATCACTGGAAACACTGAGGGCAAATCTTCCCCATCTGGTCCACGCAGACTCACAGACTAATCTCTGGAAACATACTCACAGACACAACACCCAAAATAATACTTTACCCAGTTTCTAGGTATTAATATTCCTTAATCCAGTCAATTTGACACCAAAAATTAAGTCCACAAGTCCACCCCTTATCAGCTTGGCACCCATATGAATCTCCTTAAACCACATTTAATTTCCAAATAAAGACAGTGACAAGGTAATAGTTCCACCTAACATGATGCAACTGACATAATGCACACAACCAAAAATGCATCAATCTCTTTGTCAAATCTCAGCTTTCACAATTTCAAAATTTGAAATTTTAATTTTTCAGGATTATGATTTTTGGAATTTTAGACATTAGAGATTTTGATCTTTCAGGATTTCAGCATTTAGGATGATGGCTTTAGGGATTGCATCTTTTGGGATTGTGATCATCACCATCAGATGAATTTCAACTCAATCAGAATTATTATAATACCTTGAAATATATACCTTTCAGGCAGGTCAATAGGTATGGTGACCATTTATGCCACAGACATCAAATTCAATTTATGCAAGTTAGCATTTATATTTTTCTTAACACCAAAAGAAGGTAAAAGAGTCAAAACCTGATGCTACATCATACTTTTGTGAAAGGAACAACTTCTAACCCAAGTGCTGGTTGAACCACAGGAAACATGTTGGTTTGAGTAAATCTTTCTACTTGGAAAGATGTAGAGTAGGCAGAAGGAATTCTACCTTTTTACTCAACATGTATTACTCACTTTTACGTGAGACTGAGATTTAGCATTAAAGCAATCCTTAGCAAAGAGATAAGTGAGATATAACTCTCTATTACGTCTATGAATGCTTTTACAATTCTAAACTAACACCATTTTTAAAATGTAGATAGAACTCCAGAGATGAATATGTGTATACATATTTTTTCTTACTGTTCTACTTGCTCCATGAAAACAAACTATAGTTTGCTATGAAGAATATATATCTTAGAGCCAGAGAAAGCCTGGATTTAACTGCTTTCTTTGACATGGGGGTAAAACATTTTGCCTTTATGAATGTTGATGTAATAATATGTAAAAATGAGCACAACCTTGTTTAGATCATGAGATTATTGCAAAGGATAAATAAATAATCACCTGTAAAGACACTTACAAAACAGTAGATACTTATTATTAAAATAATATAAAAATAAATATAATCATGCCGTAAGTTCCTTGAGGGCAGAGATGGTGTGTTATTTTATAGCAACAAAAGCACCAGGCACATTGCTTGCAAATAGAAGGTGATCTGACCACAGTTTGGATTGTAATAATAAAAATCACATGAAAGATTTCCAGAAGAAAATTCTGATGACAAATAGCCATAACTGAAAACTACTTCATGAATAATTTAATGTTATTACTTGCATTGACATGAAAACTCTGAAGTATGAATCCTGCCCTGAAGAAGGTAAGGCAGAAATGTTTGCTTATAGCTAAACTGCATTAGAAGAAATAGCAAAGGTAGCCCCTGGAGAAAATGCTTCGTGTCAAATTGCATGGTTACGGGTGAAAATTCAGTAAAGCATCTATGGTTGGTATTTAGAATTGGGATTTCACACAGGGACAACCTGAAAATATAAGAAAATGCCACTGGTTATGGTAACAACAGCCTTTATTCCACCTGGGCTACAAAGTAGGTTAAAATATTTAGCAAAAAATATGCATACTAATTCCATTAGCAGCAAATGGTATCAGAGGGTGTGAGGCTCACACACTTATACCTTGCGTGTGATGGATCCAAGGATAGCTGTTCTGTTTATTGTGGTAAATAACATGGATTCCCACAGCACTTCCCTACCAAAGACTTCTCTAACTCTGGTTCTGGCTCTGAAACAACTGCAAAAAGGCACAGTTTTTGTTCCTAAGGAACATTCTCCAAAATCTACTTCCAGATTACATATAGTTCCTGGTCACTCTTTTGGTCCGTCAGTCTAATTCTTGGCCTTGAAGTACTAGAGTGCATTTAATAAACATTCATTAAAAAGCCAGCACGACCTGCCAGCAAAATATTGTGCTAATTACTATTTAGGGCCAAAGAAGATGGTTAAATTTAAGCCGCAAAGCCCGCCTATCCTCATTTATTAAATGCTTGCTGCTTTACTAACCAGCAGCTCATTAGTTAAATGTTTTACTAATCAACAGCCCTGCAACACCATTTTTATCTAGGAGGATTATGCAGCTCAGAGAGGTCTGGTCATTTATCCAAACTCACAATCTAATTTCAAGAGAGTGTCAGTGTAACAATTGGGAGTATGGACTTTGAAATAAGAATATTACAGTTTTTTTTTTTTTTCCTGAAAAGCTGCCGGTTTTGAAGGAACATTACAGTTTAAAGCTCTGTTTGTTAACTGTGTGGCCTTTGGCAAATTTATTTTCACACCAATTAATAGGACAGTGTGTCCTGGTTTCCCTGGGACAGCCTTGGTTTAAATCTGCTGTTCCAAGGTAAGTATGAACAGATAGTGCTCCTTTTCAGTTTGGACAGGAAACTATATAGCCATCCCACCTATAAAGGATCAGCTTCCTCAGGTGCAGATAAAGGAAAAGAAAACACTCTCCTCATAAGGCCGTTGTTGAGAGTCAATGCAGTGATGAAGGGAAAGCTCTCCGCATGGGAGCAGGCATGCTATAAAAGGTCAGAAAAGGTTTTCTGCTATTATTACTATTAACTGGTTAGACACTTTGAGCGTGTTCTGGTGTTTTAAGAGGTGAAAAATTAATTCTGGCACAATCTGAGATGACTCGGAATTGGAATATTAAATCTGAACGTGTGTGTGTGTGGAACAAGGTGTGTAGGAAGTTAAGATGTGTAAGATACAGGAAACTTTACGTAATCAGGGCCTGGATTATGAAGGGTCTTGTGGGTCAAGATGAAGAATTTGGGCTCCTATTTTCAGGGGGAAGCTAGCAAAGATATCTGAACTGAGGATTGACACGTTTATGTTTATCTTTTAGAGAAATAACTCGTACTAGAATCTCTCTTTTTCTCTCCCCCCCATTCTCCCTATGATACCATTCCCATTCACTCCATCACCAAATCTTTTCTTGGCTATTTCCAAAACAGTGCAAATATATCCCGGCTCTCCGTCTCCACCGCAAGCCTCGTAGGCCCAGCCACGATGATCTCTCCTCCAGACCACGGCAGACCTGGTCCCTGTTGACCCCTCTGCTGCCACTCGTGCACCCAGCCTCAGACTATTCACCACAGAGAAGCTAGAATACTCTCTTACTTGTTTTCTAACTTTTTGGGGGAGAATTTTAGATTTGCAGAAAAGCTTTGGAGAGTTCCTGCTTACCCTTCACCCACTTCCCCAATGCCAACATCTTACATAACTATACTATGCTTATCAAAACTGAAAATTTGGTACATCACTGTTAACTAAGCTGCAAACGTTATTCAGATTTCACTGTTTTGCCAGTAATATCCTTTCCTGTCCAAGGATTTAATCCAGGATTCCATGTTCCGTTTATTTGCTGTATCTCCTTAGTCTTCTCCAATTCATGACAGTGTCTCAATCTTTCCTGGATTTTCATGACCTTGGCAGTTCTGAGGAACATTAATCAGGTATTTTGTGTAATGTTCCTCAGTCCGAGTTTGTCTGATGTGTTCTCATGCTATGGGTTTTGGGGATGATTACCACAGAAGTGAAATATCCTTCTCATCAGATCACGTCTGTTGAGGTTAAACTTCACCCCTTGTTTCTAATGACGTCTGCCAAGTTTCTCCACTGGAAATTTACTATTTTTTTCCCTTTCCCATACTCTGTTCGTGGCAAGTGAGTCACTAAATCGAGCCCACACTCAAGAGTAAAGAAATTAAGCTCTTAGAAGAGGGATGACCTACATTTGTTGTTTGGAATTTATCTGTAAGAAAGATTTGTCCTTTCTCCCCAGTTAATTTATTTATTCAATCATTTAACTTACATCACTATGGACTCATGGATATTACCATATAACATGCATTTTAAAATAAAAATCATGTTTGTTACTTGCCTGCTTAAATACCCCAATAACTATCCTTTTCACCAAGAATAAAATTCAAGCTCCTCAGCCTTCTGACAAAGCCTGTACAATACACCTTATCTCATACCACTCCCTGTTCCCGCCCTCCCCACCGGCGGGGACATAGCTTCACTGGCCTTTGCTCCCCTGTTCCCACCTTGCGGCTTTGTACTAGTTGGTCTCTGCCAGGAATACTCTTTTTTTTTTTTAACATATATATAATCAGTTGCTTTGAAAGCCAGGAATACTCTTATCTTTGCATTCAATTGTCAACTTAAAAGCCACCTTTTCAGAGAAGCTTCTCTTGATTGCCTGCTCCGAAGTAACCAATCAGTTACACTTGTATTCTTTTCATGGCATCCATTACAATGGGAAATTATTATTGTTATTTTAATGTATCAGTGTGTTGTCTGTCCCCACCCCCACCCCCACTAGAATGTAAGTCTCATGACAATAGAAACTTCATTTCACAACACCGGCCCCCAGAGCAATACTTAGTAGATAAGAGAAAATAAACGTTTGATGGATGTATAAATAAGGGGAGAACTAAGAGATCTGAGACAGGAAGATGGTTTAGAAACATACTATAACAGTCAAGGCAGAAAGCAAAGACGACTCAAATTTCAAAGAAGGCTTGTAATGTGTCGTCCATGCTGTTGATCATAGGCTCCTTACTTCTTCATTTCCAAAGATGGCTGCTTTCTTACTTGAGCATCATAAACCTCATACTCTGATTTGGGGATCTGCTCATAGTTAAGCAACAAAGCCACATTCACATTAGATTGGCACAATGACTAATTTCCAAAAATAATTATCTGCCCCCCTGGCTGCTGTCCCCCAGCTTACTTTGACACATCTTTCCTTTGGCCGCCCTGATCTTCTGCCACTGCTGACAAACTGTTGCCTAAGCTGTTACTTAGAGCTTCTCTACACACAGGAAAAAAAACAGACAGAGTAGAGAGAGAGGAGGCAGCAGAAGAGGAACTGTTATTTATCTTCCCTCTGCTCCCTGCTCATCTTAAGCCAAGCTCCGCTTTATTTTCAGACCTAGCGCATTGACCTGAGGGTGTCCTCACGGCTTCCTTTTCTGCTTTGCAAAAAAACCAGCTGGAATCCTGCAGCGCTCCGGTGTGTTCATGTTGCTTGCCACTCCCTCCCCTGGGGCCCCAATCCTGACAGGATTGTCACACTTTGCACACAGCACATCATTAACAAAAACTGCCCCACATTTACTTCAAGGGAAATCAGCAGAGAGAAGAAAATGGAAAGCAAGGGATAAAGCAATTGTTTTAACTCCATCTTAAACCGATGTGGTTTGTGAGTATAAATTTAATGTTCAATTTTTTAAGGGGTGTAAAAGCAGTAGTGGATACTTAACGATAATAGTACAGGGATGAAGACCTGGCATTTCCCAGCTTTCCAGCTGCCATGCGGTGAGTTACTAACAGCCTCGTCTGTCAGAATATTACCTGGGAGAGGCTTTGCCTGCTTGCACTCCCCTGTTGCATTTGACTCTGAGCTTTGCACATCCCTTTCCTTCTGCCTGGAATACTCTTGATCTCCTCTTTACCTAGTTATTAACATCTCCTATTCATACTTTGGGTCTCAGCATTGTGTCTTCTGGAAATCTTTTAATGGTGACATCTTTGAGAACTAATAATAATACCCTGAAATTCTCTTATTCTGGCAGTCATCATGCTTTGTTAATAGTACTTATTTATTTTTTAGTTTTCCTGCTAGAACATAGTTCTATGAAGATGGGAACTGAGTTGATCTCTTTATCTCTAGCTCTAGGATGGAACCATTAACTCAGAATATGAGATCAGGCAGGATTAATTAAGTCCTGGGCTATTTAATGAAATAATGATTAGGAAACATTTTTGCATTTTTACTTTCAACAAATAAGCTCCTCGAAGGAAGGCAGTCATATTCACAAGATGAATTTTTCAATGTGCTGGTCACAGTTGATATCTAAGCATTTGCTGTTATTATGTCCCAAGTACCAAAACCTAAAATCCATAAAAAGTAATCTCCATTGTGTCAAGGCTGCCAAATGAACCATTGCCATAACCTGAATGTTTGTTTGTATATTGGGCCACATCTTAGCCTCCTTTAAACTTATTTTCAGCCTAGTCATTTATAAGGAAACATGCGGAAGAACAGGATCTGAGCAACCAAACAGAACTCTGATCTCCTCTACTGTAGAATACTTAAAAGAAAAAATTTTCTGTATAGAAACTTGATCAATCAGAATTCTTTGCAAGGACTGCTGTCTTTTCTTCCCTCTTTGAATCCTTAAGCTATTGGGGAAAATAAGAAAAATAACCAGAGGAATCTTGCATTCACATATTACTACTTACCAAATATGAATGCTCCTATAAAAATGTAAATTTTCTTTTATCTACAGGTTTCTTAAGCTTGCTGCACTATTAACTACAAATAATATTTTATAAGGAACCAAAAATAACAGAATAGTATCTCCAATTTTATAATGGATATCAGCGGGAAAATGGAATTTAATAAACAGGTAGCTTTTCTGGAACAAATCCATTGTGTATATTGAGAGTCATCTTATTTAAACATGCTTCCCATGAAATTAGGAGAGCATCACTTATCCTTTTAATGAAGAAAAGCTGCATAACCAGGTAAGCATAGAGAGCAACTTGCTGAATAATGCATATTTTTTAGTATTAACAACTCAACAGCTAATCCATATTGCTTCTAATGGTTCACATAGTGCTTATTACGCTGGCAACCAAATGAATAATAGCAATTACATGGAAACATATGTTGTACTTTTTTCAATATATATTATTATAGGAAAGTCCTGGGAACCTGAAGGCTAATCTGAGGATGCTGGGTTATCAGGGTCAGTCACCTGGAAACCTGTTTCCAGGAAACCCTTTAAGTAAAATGTCAAGAAAGATTGTTGGCAGATATTTAGGTTCCGGGACCCCAAAGACCTCACAGACATCTTTAGGGTATGTGAGTATCCAGATACCCGTGTTTGGTTTTGAGACATGGGTTCTAGAATGGCAGCGAATGTTAAGTTTGACTATAAGCCAAGATGAAGCCACTCAAATATCCTCCAGGGCACTTATCAGAAACCTGAATGATGAATGATAAACGAGAAGAGCCAGGTTTCTGCTAGATAACCTAACAAAAGGTGGAATTGCTTTTGGAAGCTTATGCAAGGCGAATTCTCTCCCACTGCCCCCAGGGATGGGAGACGGAAACAGGAAAGAAGCAAGCAGAGTAGCAGCAGGTGGCAGGAAGTGAGAAGCACTGGAGTGTCTCACTTCACCAAGGAGAAGTGATAACAAGGGGCCATCATGCTGCAAAGTGAAGAATATAGAACAGCGGTGATAAGACACGCTTGACATCCACGTGGCCAAGCAAGCATGGGAAGTGAGGTTTGGGAAGAGGATATAAAATGGCATGACATCCTAATGATCCCAGTGGCCGTGAATACCTAAAACCCACCTGCCTAATGACAAGTTTGGAAAGGCCTGGAAAAGGAAAGGTCACACAAGCATATATAAAGACTTCTATATTTTTAATGAATTATCCCTAAAGGTAATAATGCACATAAGTAAGGTTTCCAGGAAACCTTATAAGGCAGGGCGTATCCAGGTGCAATGATAAGCAGAGTGGAAATATGTCCCCTTTCTTTAGATGGGATAGAGGATCCAATAATAATAATAGCTGCTATTTTTAACAGACGTTTATTTCTTAGACTGTTGAATTGCCTTGCCTTCCATGGAGCAGTTACATTTCAGGATATATCAATGAATAACATGAATATAACAATAGCAATCATGTTGAAATGAAAGAAGTATTTGTCAAAGTAAAGTCTGCAGCCCCCCTGAGGGCTTGCTTCCAGATGTTCATTCCAAATGCAGGTCCCAGGGCTCTTTGTTCAGAGATTTTTATTTATCCTACCTGAAGAAGACCCAGGTATCTTTATTCTAGTGAGCTCCTACAGGAATTTCTGACATATGTTAATTTGATTGAGAATTTTTTTAATTTGTAAATTTACTTATACATGCAGTCTGAAAAATAGTAGGAAAATGAACTCTAAATTGTATCTAATTAAGTGCTTTTGTGGGTGATTGGATGAAGAACACAGAGTAGATGAAGTCTAATAGTAAATAAAAGACAAACCACGAAAAAATAAACCTTCCTGTTATCCTATTCTTTAATCTTCTTGTCCATATAAAACTGCTATTATTAGTGTTTTAGATATCCTTTGAGAAATACTGCATGAATACACAGATAAACAGCTTATAGATGTATACACATGCTTTTGGGGGAGATCCAAAAAGAATGGATCCAAAAATGACATTGTCCTGATCCTTGTTCTTTTTCACTTAAATGCATTTGTAAGAGATTATTCCGTAAGAACAAATGTAAATTTTTCTCATTTTTAAAACAGTTGTTTGTAATTCTATAAAAGAGAATACATTTTTATACTATATAGCTCTAATAAATATAACCCATTTATCTAATTCACTGACGATACACATTTAGGTTGTTTTCAGCATTTTGTGATTACAAACAACGAATTATGCCTTCCAAACTTTCAGAACTACTGCTCCACAAGACGGTAAGAAGGCACAGTTCAGTCTTTCAATGACTACAGAAAGGTGTCATGGCCATTGACCGGTGCACCTGCCGTTCTCTGGTGTGGGTGGTACATATTGCAGTGGATAAAAATTTTGATGATCACTCAGCAGCACATCCCTCCAGCTACCTCTCTGTGTCATTTCCTTTGCTTTCTACAGCTCTGTCTTCTATTTTTCAAGAGACAGGAGATACCCTTTTCTCTTCTAAAACTCTACTTCTTTTGAACTCCCCTCTTTCTTTCATCCTACTGTCTTCTTTGTCGTGAATGTGCCTTCGTCTCCCACTTGACTGAGGGTCACTGCAGGAGAGTAACTCATGCCTCTCCCATGGTATACACATGGAGTTTGTGGCCACTCTTTTCCTCTATATAAAGAGAAGTCTGGTCATCCAGTATGGTAAGCACTATATGAATGTAAGAAATAAAAATAACAGTAAACACTGATCTACTGAGTTTAAATGGCTCTTATAGATTCTAAGCAACATTTGCAATTCTAACTCATGTTTGTATGTCTTTTTCTTAAGAGACATTGGAAGCTATAGAATAATATTGCAGCCCGTGTCAGACCCAGTAAGAATACAGTGAACACAATCACTGGTATCACAGAAACCTATATAAGCCTGAAGTGTGCATAATGTGTCAGAATCTGCAAAATACTTTTATATTCATCATCCTAGTTTTAAAGTTAAAAAATGTTCAATCCATTTTAGTACCCTATTTATATAAATAATACCTTTTGAACTTCTAAACATGAAATTTGCTACTTTAAGTGCTTCTCTTTACCAAAGAATCATATAAATCTTACTCCACACATACTTCTTTATTTGGAGTGACAGTTTCAATGTGAAACAGCTTAAATTAATAGCCGTCTCTGCTTTACTTTTCCCCTCTGTGAAATAATTTAGTTTCTAGGCACTCTGTTTTTATATGTAAGCAGCCGCCAAAGATTAGAAAAGAATTCAGTGCAATGAATTTTCTTGGCAAAATAATATATTAGCTAAATGGTGTCTATTAAATCACCTGTGCAACTGGCAGCTAGTTTTAGTGCAATAAAATAACACTTTGTGAGGGTTTTTCAATATTCTGTTGTGTGGTTAGAGATTTCAGAGTTTCTTCCTGTCAGTTTTATGCTACATTTCTTTACAAAATTGACAGGCAGCTGACAGGGCAAGAAAAGTTAGAAAATTTGGCTGCTGGTGAAATTTAACAGAATTTTTCCTTTGGGAGAGCAAAACATTTATTCTAAGTACAGAAAAAAATAAGTCAGAACTTCCAGCAATTTCCCTTAGTGAAACTGCTGGCAATTATATCCGGGCTCTGTCTCTTATTTGCTATGTAACCTCAGGCCAACTAGTTAGCCTATCTGCGCCTCAGTTTCCTCATCCATCAAAATGCCCTCATAGTGTTACTGTGTGGGTCGAATAAACAATTATGTATAAAGCACTTAGTACAGTGCCTGGCATTGTAATTATAATAATTGTTTGGATTCACAAGGTTTTCTTTTAGGTTGCAGTGATGAATATTAAATATTTTAGAGTCTGCATTTATAAAAAGACACTTCGAGTTGCATAATTATGCTGCTATTAAACTCTTAATTTTCCAAATAATATTGTGAATAAGCATTAGAACGTGATAGTAATTTTGATACATAATGTTGATGAGGTTCAGGATATACTACCCGAAATATGGCAGCTTGAAATTTGAGAACAAAGCAGAAGCAGGAAGGTCACTCTCAACTTGCCCACATCCTTCTTCCTTGGAGCAGGTGATAAAACCCAGGAAGGATTTTCCGAGCTTCCCTAAAGCATGTCATAAGATCCACATATGAGAGGTGCCCTCCGTATACTCAGACAGAAGGAGCTGGAGGCACAGAGACACCGAGAAAAACATGAACAAACAGGCTTTTCTAAGTTTCCTCCAGTTTATTACCATTAGATCGTAACCTTCTGTCCTCTGCATTTCTCTATGGCTGTCCAACCTTCATCAGACCTGGCATGAAATTACTTAGGATTTACCTGTTTCTTTAGTTCTTTATTTCCTTATGAAGGTACCTGTATCATCTAAAACTTTTGTTAAATAAATTTGTATGCTTCCCTCTTGTTAATCCGTGTTTTGTTATAGGGGCCTCAGCCGTGAAGCTAGGGTGGGTGAAGAAAAGATATTTTTCCTTTCCTACAATGTATATGGAAAGACTTTTTAAAGAGAAAAGACTATAAGCTCATTATCCCCATGGTTTATTTTGGTCTTTGCCTTTCTAGATCTATTCCATTAAAATGTTTACTTCTGTCTTCACCCACAACTCAAAGATTCTCCCCTAATTTAACTTTCCAACAATCCATCTTATCTACTTTCTCACCCAACCACCCACAGTTACTGACAGTTACCTCCTACATGCAGGAAAAAGTGCTGGTGTCTTCCAAAGAAAGCATAAAAAAAAAAAAAAAAAAAAAAGCCACAGCTTTGGGGTAAGCAATTAGAACTGCCTTGGAGTCAGAAGGAGGGAAACCAAAGGCAAGGGGGCCTTCATACGGTCTCCCACGGTGCTGTTCTTTCCAGTAACACAGAACTCGCTTCTACCTAGATAATAGGAAGAATACACATCTACACGTTGAGTAAAAGAAGGTCAGAGAGTAATGGATATAGTGGACAGAAACCACAGAAACAGAAAAGAGAAACAGAAAAATTTAGAAGGAGGTATGGGAACAAGAAAGGTTAATTTAGGAAGCAAAGTCCTCAAATAACTAGTCGCTGAGCTACCCCCAAAGGGGAAATATAATCCTTTCATGTGTGTGAAAAACCCCCGCCACAAAACAGGACAATGTATCAAGGTATTAACAGAAGCATTCTCTGTACTGTCCCTGGTTAGCAAGCTATTACGGAGCTTCACTCGTGATCAGAGACTGGTGGACAAAGTAATCTCATATTTGTATCATTTGATTAAAATACAAGTGATATTTTAATTTAGTTGTAATAATTTAATTAACTAATAAACTTGGTTATATTTTTTATTCATGCTGTACTTAAACATTATTCTCAAGAAATCATCCTTTAAGGTTAGAGTTTAAGAACCCTACCTAGAAAATGACAATTCCTGCTTCCTGAATCAGTGACCCGATCCATAGCATAGGCTTGCCTGAAGCTCGTGCTTCTAGGTAAATGTGAGTGTGCAGGGCTGTCAGAGTTGTGCTGGCTTTGAATGAAATGCCACTAGTTATAAATCACAATCCCTGTCTTCAGTGTATACAGGTAAATAGAACCTAGCATGGTAAAGAGGAATAACAGTCCTTTTCTCAGTAATAAAGAAAAAAAAATCCTTTTCATCTTTAACCTCAGTAATAGGGTCAATGGCTAAACAGTAGATACATTTTTGTTTTCTATGTACCTCTCAGGAAATCAAACAAATCAAAAATACATTTGGAAACTGCCTGCTCATATCTGGCATTCTCTGTCTTTTCTGACAGAGCAAAAACTCCTTGCAGGCACAGCTATTCTCCTGCCATAAACTTGAATCTGAACACCGTAAATCCTCAGTGAAAGTTCAAGAGAAAAGCTAATGAAAGTTTCCAGTGAAAGTTCTACTGAAAGCTTGAGTCACATTTCAGTTCATATTTAAATGCCCACTTTATCTAACTCGGTGCCCACCTTCCACAATGGACATGCTAAATAAGTGTATGCAAAATAGGGGCTGAATAAATTTTAGTTGGATAATGAATAATAGTATCCTAAAGCATTATCAGGCCCTTGCTGATCTGAAATGTGTCAGGTAAGTTTCCTTCCTGATGGGAATGCAAACACTTTCCTACCTTCCTGCATCTCCACCTCCCCATCTGCAAAGACACCTGCTCTTAGAAGGATTTCTTGGAACCTCACCTCCCTTTGGAAGTCCTGCTGGTGCGAATGAACACCTGCAACAATTAGTCCGGCAACCTTAGCAGCAAACTCCAGATCACTAAATGGGCAGGGAAACTTTGGCGCTTTCTTCATTCTCCCTGCAGGCATCAGTTTCTCCTTCCTGGACTCCTTAGGGGCCATAGGCTAGCACACACAATTCCATTTTCAGGGCTAACAAAGACTGAGCTCCAGAGGAATAGGTCATTTGCACTTCGCTGTTCCCCTGCAGGTACTTGTTTTGTTCCCCAGAGCCAGGAGGGAATTGGCAAACATCTGGAGGCCAGGGAGTGCAAATTCTCTTATTGTACTGCTTTGCTAGAAAGTATATGCAGTTATTTCAACATAAATGTCAGAAGATAGAGACAAAGACCATAATAAACGGAAGAACTGTCACTGTTTATCACTGTGTCATTAAACTGTCAAAAATAGAATCATCAATATTTTTAAATGAAGGATAGAAGAGTTTGATATTTAAAAAGGTATACTCTATTTACCCTCAAGATAGTCATACATTATATATAGTGTGAGCTTTTTGAAGATTGTGAATTAGTAGCTAAACATTTCTCTATCATTTTATATCAGACTATATTTCTATCTGTAAATCAAGTTTTAAAATTTTGATGAAAACGACCCATTTTTGGAACTAACATTTTATTTTTGCAGAGATGGAGGGAATGACTCAGAGAAATGTTTTGGAAAAACTCCCTCAGTGGCTGGACACAGTGGCTCACACCTGCATCCTAACACTCTGGGAGGCTGAAACAGGAGGATTGCTTGAGCTCAGGAGTTTGAGACCAGCCTGAGCAAGAGATGCCGTCTCTACAAAAAATAGAAAAATTAGCCAAGTGTGGTGGAGTCCGCCTGTAGTCCCAGTTACTTGGGAGGCTCAGGCAGGAGGATCACTTGAGCCCAGGAGTTTGAGGTTGCAGTAAACTATGATGATGCCACTGCACTCAACCCAGGACAACAGAGTGAGACTGCCTGAAAAAAAGAAAGAAAGAAACAAAAAGCTTCTCTCAGTAATACATTGGAAATGGCTGCCTCGCTCAAAATAACCCTTTTAACTGTTCCCCTCTCTAATAAGTGTAGTTACTAACAAGTATTTTTGAAATTCATGGTCAACCAGGATAGATATAGTCAGCTAATATCAGTAAGGCTGCACCAGTGGTTAAAATAATTGAAAATTTGTACCTGATGATAAATATACACTGCCCTGAGCACCCAAATCCCCTGTCCTGTACCTCTCCATGACCCAGCAAGTAAAGGAGGTTGACACCTGCCACTGCAAGCATCTGTAGGGTTCTTCCTGCTCCAGCTGATTGCTGGGCCCGGCATACAGTTGTCAAATAGTCTCACTGTCACCCCTGGCTCCGATCCCTTTCCCATGCTGAAGAGAATAATAGAAGTCACAGTAAAGCTGGGCATTTGGATTCTCTGTCCCAGAAAATTGGAATGGCAATGGACTAGGAAGAGAGATCTGATCCTTCAACAGAGAAGAACCACCACAATTGTGCATTCGAAATCCCTTACAATTAGCTATTCCTTCTTTTCCTAAAGATTACTGCATTACTGCCTGTTATGGATTTCATTATGTCCTCCAAAAATTCATATGATGAAGCTCTAACCCTCAATGTGACTGTACTTGAAGACAGAGCGTTTAAAGAGATAATTAAGGCTAAATGAGGTCGTAAGTGTGGGACTCTGATCTAATATGATGGGTGTCCTTGCAGGAAGAGGAAGAGACACCGGAAGTGAGTGCACACAGAAGGAAAGCCATGTGAGGACACAGGGAGGAGGCAGATATCTGCAAACTAAGGAGAGAGGCCTCAGGAGAAACCAAACCTGCTTGGCATCTTAATTCTGAACTTCCAGTGTGCGGAACTGTAAGAAAATAAATTTCTGTTGTTTAGGCCACCCAGTCTATGGTATTCTATTATAGTAGCCCTAGCAGGCTAATACTGTGGGTTCTGAGAGAGAACAGACTACATTAAAATACCGTCACCTCCTTCGCTTACCATGGTTGGAGTTGGTTTCTGTACTTGTTCCAGAAAGTGTGAGCTATAACATTGAATTCCTATAAACATTGGATTTTATATTTTTATCTAATTTCTAACTCAGGAATCTAGAGTTAGATGACAAATTTAAACTGGCACTCCTGAAGTCATATTTTTCAAGGATCATTCAACTGTGATAATGAATCTAAAATACATTCTGCTACACTGGCTTTTGTTGTTGTTTTTAACAGTCTGAGCCTCAAATGAAATGTTTTAGAAAGGCCTCTTTCCCAAAATTTGGTATAAATATAGGCTCACTCTCAACCCAACTCAGCCTTAGAAGAGAAATACCAGCCTAATCTCTGAAGTAAATGGCAGTTTAAACATATCCCTGAACTTGGGTATTGGATTGTTCTCATAAAAAAAAAAAAAAAAATCCTGAGCTGTTCAACTTAAACCTTAAATAGAGTCTTTATTCAGACCCAGTTTCAGGGCTTATTTTTTCCCACAGTTTATAAGGCTTCTTTCTTCCTCTGTGTTCCTTCAGGTGACAGCCTGAAGCAAGAATGATGGAGTTCTGCTTCTTGTGCAATTAGGTACGCCTTTCCACGTTTGAATAAACGGCCCGTGCCTGCCAGAGAACAGTGTGAAGCACTGGTCCTAATGGCATCCTGAACACGACTGTCTGCTCAAACACATACCCTGTGTGCCAGAACAATGCAATGTTGAATGAGCCTGCATCCTCCACAGTCAAAGTTCAGGCAGGCCCCTTTAACAGAAATGAATAAGTGGAATTTCAGCTCACTAAATATTTGAAGAGTGTATTTCATGGTTTCATACAAGAACCTAGTGTGTACCAAGATGATCAGTAAAATTCCCATTGAAATATTCTATGGGATCAGGCCTCAAAATTATCCATGTTCAACTACAAATTTACCTCAAGTTAAAACTGTAGTGTTGCCAAAGGTTGTCTCTGTACACTTTTAAAATAACAATCTGACAACACATCATTAGTTCATCAAATCCAACCCCTTTGATGACAAAAATGAAGATAGAGACCCCCAAATAAATGGCATTAGACAAAAACTTGAGTCTTCTTTTCACATAAGATGCTGCGTCATCTACCACTACTATATAACAAATGTACATTAATAATTAACATACAATGTAAGGAAAAATAAAAACAAATATGTCATGTATTCCACACAATGATCCAATACAGGTGATATTATTCTCATTTAAAAGATGCAGAAATGGAAGCACAGATAGGTTAAGTAATTTGTCCAAGGCCACACAATTCTTCTCGGATTAGAAAGCCAACCCAAGTCTCTCTGACATTAAGGTCTGTACTTATGTTACCTTCAGTCTATTTCCCTACAGCAGTGCTGAGAATGTAGTTTGGAAGAGACAGTCTGATCTAGATCCCATTACAAAGTAGGTCAGTAACTAGGCACCTGACCCTAGTTTAGTCTCTTCCCTGGGCCTCATTTTCTTCATCTATTAAAAAAAAAAAAAACAGGGTTGAACTATATAATACCTTCCAGGGAGAACATTTGTCTCTGTTCGACCTTGAGTCCAGAAATGGCATATTCTCAGCAGCCCCAAATTCACGTAATCTTTGTTTTACTAATAACAATGATTTATCCCATGTACAAGTAAATGATGTTTGCCATTTATTCCATTGTATGTTGTTTCATAGTGCATACATTAAAATTTTTGGGGAAAAATGTCACAGACCAACCTAATTTGGGGTTTGAGAAATTTCAGTTCATTCATTTTATGGAAAATGCATGTATTACCTATCTAACTGGATGCTTTTAAAAATCCTTACGTGATATTTAAGTATAGCCCTGTATATTGAAAAAGCAAATGTTTTCTCAATTGCTTCAGTCTTTATACTGCACAGTCCATTTGTTGCCATAGCACTGATTATGATGTCGAAATTGCAATTAGTTACACTCAGAGACAATCGGGAAAAAGGCCAAGGGAGACTGTGCCCGGGTCTCAATAACCTGTGATTGCTGTGCTAATTGTGAAACAGAGAGTTTAAATTCAAGAGACCTGGTTTCAGGCTCTGCCACTTATTAGCTATATCTCCTTGTGCAACTCATTTAATAGAACAATAATTTATGAGCTCGATATCTTGAATCAAATGGTGTGCGTTCAAATCCCGGCTCTGCCAGTTAACATAGGCACGCTAGTTAACTTCTCTGTGCCTCTGTTCTTTACCTATAAATTGAGATACTATTACTGCCTATCATTAAAGGATTGTTGAAAGGATTAAACATTATATAAAGCATTTATCAAAAGACCTCCTCCCTACTAAGTGTTCAGAGTTTGCGTTTATGAATGGTATCTTTATTTTGAGTGAGTCCATTGTTAAGTAAAGTTCTATGTAATCGTTCTCTAAGTTTCTTCATCTTCGAAATCAGAATACAATTGTAGGTACTTCACATAATTATTGTCAAAACCATATGTGAAAACCCAAAGGAAAGTATTTTGTAAACTAAAAACAGTAAATTGCCATTTGATTAACATATATATTCAGTTATTAGAAGATGATCTTTTATTAATTTTAAAAATATTTACTGAGTGCTCGGAATATAAAAGGCACTGGACTAGACCTTGTGAAGAATATAAATCAGATATGAGTTCTATGCTTTAGTGGTAATGCAAGAATATTAATACCTCTGATACAAGATAGACAATAATGGGTATCAAATCTATACTCTACTTTGAAAGGAATGTTTTTGAGGTAAACGCTGAGGGACAAGAAGGACTTAGCCATGGGGGAATCAGGACAAGAGGGGAAAAGAAGGCATCCCTGACATAGGAAAAGTCTGAATAAAAGCTAGGAAGAGGAAAAACACAAATAGTGTACAGTGAAAAGTGAGTGGTGTAATTTAGCCAGAGGAGAATATATGAAGGGAAGGGAAATGAGTAATGAGGATGAATCCACATAACAGAGTATGTTACATGTAGGAGAACAATTGCCACGATTTATTTAATTTTTTCCAGACACTTATTGAATTAGATCAACTGCCACAATTTAAATTAAAAGTTATAAAAGATTGAGAAGGAGAGCTCAGGTGCAAAAGATATCATGGGAAAGGATTTTTAAAAAAGAAAAAGAAAAGAAAGCCTACTGACTCTCGTATCAAGTTCAGATTCATGAACCTGATCTTCAAAACCTTTGATAATCTGTCCCAAAGCCAATCTTTTATCACACTACTCATCAACTTTTTATTGGTTTCCTCTGGGGGCATCAAAAACAACAGTTCCCAATTTTCTATCTTGGCTATTACTGGCTCCTGGTTTATTTTCTTCATTTTGTGTTTATCTACACCAGATTAAAACCCATTCCTAAATCCCATTTCCATCAGAAAGCCTTCCTTGATGATCTAGACTTTATTATTCTCTTCCATCTCTACGTACTTCATTACATATCTATTTTATCAAATAGTAACCTGAAGAGCTATCCCTGACCTAGGAATAAAATGGCAGGGGTCCTGGCTGCTGGTCTTCTCTCTGATTTCGGGCATGTTATCTAAGGCCACAGGTTTCCTCCTGTGTAAAATGAAGGGTTTGAGAATTAGCAAATGTTAAGACCACTTCCCATTTTCATTCAACAAATGTCTAATGAGCATGCACCTGTGCTAAAGTTTACCCTAGGTGCTGAGGAAACAGTCAGGAAGACAAAATATCTATCTATCTACCTACCTATTACCTATCTATTTACCTATAATACCCACCTATTTATGTTATCCATGCTATGATTGTCTCCTGGTAGTGAAGTGGTTCTGAAATTTTAGCCTGCATTAAAATTACCTGAAAAGCTTATTAAAAGGGACTTCTGTTTCTGATGCAATAGATTGGAGTAGGGCCTAAATTTTTGTATTTCTAAGATGTTTCTGGGCAATGCTGATGCTACTGATCCACATTTAAAGAACTTCTACCTTTTACACTGCTGTATTGCCAGTGCTTGAAATAAATACTTATGAATGAAATAATACATGTAAGTCACTTTGTTAATTGATAAAGGAGTATCTTGAATGATTTTGTAGTTTAGAAGAAAAATTGTAATTCTACTAAAAGGTGAAAAAGTTACTATCATCAGAAAGGTACAGATAAGCAATAGTTTATGTCTAAAGAAAAATGAAATTACTTCCAACCTAGAGGATGGGGGAGGAAGATGAGGGAAAACTCTGTGGAAGAGTCTATCTGAGCTATACCTTGATGGACCCATACGCTTATTTCGAAAATGCCTATCATTCCACAAAACATTTTTAGTTACTGTCTTTGGAATTTGTCTACTTACTCTATGGTGAATCTTTTTTTTTAAATACCCTCAAAGTCTACAGAATCCTTATTTTCTGATGTAAGTTTTGATGTTTGGAAATAGCTAAGTATCATATTTTTTGCTATTCTGGTCAGAAAGTTAGACAATTTAGTTGCATTAATCCTGCTCTTTGTTGAAAACAAGGTATACTTTTGAATTAAGGTGCCAATTTTCTAATACAACTTATAAATGGAGGCCCCAAAGCAATTTCAGGGAAGGAGTTTAATACATTGACTGCCACACTAGAAAAAAAAATTTTTCCTTGGGGCCATGGTGTTTTATTATGAAAGTAGTACAGAAACTTCAAAAACAAAATGATTCTTTCTAATTTAATAAAAAAATTTGTTATTTTTTATTGTTTTCAGTGTTTTTTCAATAAAAATTAATATAAAAACTTGAAAATTAGTAATATAAAAAGTAATGTGAAAGCTTAAAAAGTAGTTCATAAGGGTAAAGTGTTTTTCTTTACTCGTCAGGCTCACATGTAATTTAAAAGTAAACATAAATAGAAAAATGGAATTTATTGACTTCTATTCATTTAATCCACATCTTTAGAATTAAATTGTCAATATTAATTATAATAATAAAAACACAAGATTTTCACAAACCACCTGCAGGGTTTTGCCCGGGGACCATCCATCATGTAACATGTATGCTATAGTACGGCAGCGTGAGTTTCCTGCCCACCACACGGCCCCCAAGGTAAAGAGACCTATGAGTTATACATGCTTCATGAGGCCCCGGTCTCAAAACTAGTGTGAGTTAAATACAACTCACATGGCAGTTAATGTGTTAAAAATCATTTTGAATAATGGATTAAGTTTATAGTTTGTGAAGGTGAACAGTCTGAAGGACAGCTCTCATTTGGCCATATATGCCATTGTGTATTTGTTTAAAAATCAGTCTTAGTATACTTGATATTTTGACTTATTGGAAGAATAGACACCTGAACATATAGAATATACGATGCACATTTTCTCAGAGTTTATGCCATGCTATAAATATCTAAAGTTTAAATTTTATTAGGATAAAAAAAAGCAGTATAAAATGGATATTCTTCCAAGTTAGAGCTATGAAAAATATCTATTGGGACCAGAAAATGTACATAGGTTTCTAAGAGCTCTTGGTGATTCTAGGCCATTCAAGTAATATAATAATAAATATTAATTTATGTGTTCTGGTCATTGAGTTACATGCTGAGTCACACTGGTCCTGTGTGAAAGGGACCATATAAAACCGTTCCTCTAGTTTGAAATAGGAGGACTAAAGAGAACATGAAAATCTGTGACAAATAGCATCTTTTCCAGTCATAGCTTATCCCTTCTAGTTTGTGTCCAGAGTTCCTCAGCTGCTCTATGTTCACCTAATCTTTGAGTCCAGGATATCTTCAGTATGGGATCAGCATGTACTAGATATACTAGACCAGCATGGAAAATTATTAGATTTTTTTAAACCTATTTTTCACAACTTTTAACAGAGGGTACTAAATATAGTTTGGCCAGATGAAAATGAAGAAAAAAAACTTTGAAATCCCTAGGACCAATGATTTCTAAAGGTCTGCAGACCAGCAGCATCGGCATCACCTGAGAACTTGTTAGAAATGACAATTTTCCAGACCACAAAATCAGAATCTGACTAAACATGCTGTGGATCTAGATAATTCTGATGCATGCTAAAGTATAAACACCATTGGTTTAGACATTATCAGCAGTAGCAATAAAGAAACTCTGACAGAAAAGCTGTTCTATCAATTTTATAATTTATTCTAATGGCCTATTACTATCCTCATGATTTAATACACACAATTATACACATAGTCAATGCATAAGCTGTCCTTGGATTTGTTTTTTGTTTCCTGAAATGATACTAGCCTCAACTCTCTTCACTGTTGACCCTAATAAAAGAATTGGCGCGTGTGGGTTTTGGCGGGAAGACAGCATTACTGGCTATTCTGTTTCTTCGACATAGCAGGAAGATTTTATTAGGTGATATAAATACCTTATCACTTGCAGATATAAATTGTCATATGTTTTGGGTGAATAGCTATGCCCAAGACTGTTTTAAAGAATTATTAAAATATTTCAAGGTAAATAGACGTTTCATCTTATGTGTAGCTAACCATCATACTTATCTCAAATCTATTCATTGGACTAGGATACTCAAGATAGATAATACAATTTTTTGCTGAAACAAAGTTTCATGATTCCCTCAAAAGGCATATTTCAGAATAAAATAATTTTCTGTTTAAGAATTAAGGCAAAGGCTTTGGAGCAGTGCAGTCCACAGACATAACATACTCTATATATGTAATTCCAAATTTTCTAACAGCCACATTAAAAAATGTAAAATGAAACAAGTGATGTTAATGTCAAAATACATTTTATTTAATCCAGTATATCAAAAAATTATTTCAGCTTGTAAACAATATAAAATTGATGAGCTACTTTTAATTTTTTGTATTTAATCATCCAAATTTTGCATATATTTTGCATGTGTAGCACGCTTCAATTAGAATGTTAAATTTTAACTGGAAGTACTTGATTTTTATTTAGAATTAATAAAGTTTATTATTGCAAGAGTAGATTCCATACCTAATTTGTTTCAAATACTAAAAAATTTTCCAATACCAAATATCAGCTTTTATATTCAAATTAATAAAAAATAAATAAAATTTAAAATTTAATTCCTCAATGAAACTAGCCATATTTCAAGTACTCAGTACACGTGGCTAGTGGCTACCACCTAGAATAGCGCTGCTCTAGACCTATGCCAGACCAACCTGGGTAAGAATCCTGGCTTTGCCTTTCAGGTTGCTTGACCTTGGCCACTTTACCTAACAGGTTCTCACCAAGCTTCAGTTCTATTATCAAATGGTGGGCGAGGGAAACCCACACTCATGTTTCAACTTCTACCTGCAAAACTAACAGAAGAGAAAAAAAATACACAATTTGGTTTTTCTTCGTATTAGAGACGGTGGATTCCTTGTATCACATTTTAGGATAAAAATCAGAATCAAAATCTAAATGCTCACAATATTAGAAGGGTTAAATGAATTTAATTAAGCCATACTCTGAAGCCATACAACGGCATTTATTATTAATCACTAATTAATATTAAATATGTTAATATTATTAAAGAAGACAATTGTAGTATCACGAATAGCACAACTGCTGCCTGTGTGCAGAGAAAAACCTAGACGGATTGGCCACCTATTAAGAGCGGTCATGCAAAGCAGCGGGGTGGGGGCGGGTCAGCCGGCACACGCTTCGGTTTACGTTTTTAGGCAGTTAATTTCTGAAAGTGTTTTTCTAAAAGGAGACAATACTTTTGTGTATTAAGGGGAAAACCTGAAATCTGCTTTGAAACGACTATACTTTTGCCTCATAGCCAGGAATGTAATTTTAAATATTAAATATCCCATAATGAGGAGAAACGGCTATATGAAAACGCTTTTTCAGAACGAAAAACACGCCGCCTTAAATCAGCTTTCGGTTGGCGGTTTCCCGCCGGTGGAATGGAAGCAAAACCGCCCATGACGTCAAGAAAGGCGTCCTCTCCCCGTTACCATGGTGAAGTCTGTGCGGCCATCTTTACTGTGGTCAAGTCGCCACAAGCCTGTTTTGGTGGGGCGCTATGGAAAGTCTTCAGACTGTGAGGCGGCAAAGGAAGCATATGTCTTAGTAATAAGGAGCTGACAGAACCACGAAGGATCGGAGGCTGAAGGCATTAGCTAAATTACTTAATGGGATACAGGTTCTGCAGACAAGCGGAACTATTTAAGCATAGCAGTGAGGTTTCTGTCCGGATTTTGTGAGCCGCTTCCGTTGCTCAGCGGAAGTGTGGGTCGCAAGAGGACAGACTCTTAGAAGAATCCGCTATCGGCTGTGTGCACAACCGGAATCATGTCGAGTTTGGCGGTGAGAGACCCGGCGATGGATCGATCACTGCGTTCCGTGTTCGTGGGGAACATTCCGTATGAGGCAACTGAGGAGCAGTTAAAGGACATTTTTTCGGAGGTTGGTTCTGTTGTCAGTTTCCGGCTGGTATACGATAGAGAGACGGGAAAACCCAAGGGATATGGCTTCTGCGAGTACCAAGACCAGGAGACCGCGCTTAGTGCCATGCGTAACCTCAATGGGCGGGAGTTCAGCGGGAGAGCGCTTCGGGTGGACAATGCTGCCAGTGAAAAGAATAAGGAGGAGTTAAAGAGTCTAGGGCCCGCAGCGCCCATCATTGACTCACCCTATGGGGACCCCATCGATCCAGAAGATGCCCCTGAATCGATTACCAGGGCAGTCGCCAGTCTTCCCCCGGAGCAAATGTTTGAGCTGATGAAACAGATGAAGCTCTGTGTCCAAAACAGTCACCAGGAAGCTCGAAACATGTTACTTCAAAACCCTCAGCTGGCTTATGCGCTGTTACAGGCACAAGTAGTGATGAGAATCATGGATCCAGAGATTGCTCTGAAAATTCTGCATCGCAAGATACATGTCACACCACTGATCCCAGGCAAATCTCAGTCTGTCTCTGTCTCTGGCCCTAGCCCTGGCCCAGGGCTCTGCCCAGGACCTAATGTTCTGCTGAACCAACAAAATCCTCCAGCCCCTCAGCCTCAGCATTTGGCTAGAAGACCTGTGAAAGACATTCCTCCTCTGATGCAGACTCCTATCCAGGGTGGAATTCCAGCTCCGGGGCCAGTGCCAGCTGCAGTTCCTGGACCTGGGCCTGGTTCTTTAACTCCTGGAGGAGCAATGCAGCCTCAAGTTGGAATTCCAGGAGTTGGCCCCGTGCCTTTAGAGCGGGGGCAGGTGCAGATGTCAGATCCTAGAGCTCCTATACCTCGTGGACCCATGACTGCTGGTGGCCTGCCTCCTCGAGGACTGTTAGGAGATGCTCCAAATGACCCACGTGGAGGGACTTTGCTTTCAGTCACTGGAGAAGTAGAGCCCAGAGGTTATCTGGGCCCACCCCATCAGGGTCCCCCCATGCACCATGCCTCTGGTCATGACAGCCGCGGCCCTTCATCACACGAGATGAGGGGAGGGCCGTTAGCAGATCCCAGGATGCTAATTGGAGAGCCCAGAGGACCCATGATAGATCAAAGAGGTCTACCCATGGATGGCAGAGGTAATAGAGATTCTCGAGGGATGGAGACTCGAGCCATGGAAACTGAGGTCTTAGAGACACGAGTAATGGAGAGAAGAGGAATGGAGACCTGTGGAATGGAAACCAGAGGCATGGAAGCAAGAGGCATGGATGCAAGAGGACTGGAGATGAGGGGCCCTGGCCCCAGTTCGAGAGGCCCTATGACTGGTGGAATCCAGGGTCCTGGTCCCATTAATATAGGGGCAGGTGGTCCTCAGGGACCCAGACAGGTCCCAAGCATTTCAGGGGTGGGGAATCCCGGAGCTGGCATGCAAGGGGCAGGCATACAAGGAGGAGGAATGCAGGGGGCAGGTATACAAGGAGCAGGAGGAATGCAGGGGGCAGGCATACAAGGAGTGGGCATGCAGGGGGCAAGCAAGCAAGGTGGAGGCCAGCCTAGCAGTTTTAGTCCTGGGCAGAGCCAGGTAACTCCACAGGATCAAGAAAAGGCAGCTTTGATCATGCAAGTTCTTCAGCTGACTGCAGATCAGATTGCCATGCTGCCTCCTGAGCAAAGGCAGAGTATCCTCATCTTAAAGGAACAAATCCAGAAATCCACTGGAGCTCCTTGAAAAGTTTTAGAATATACTTGGCTTTAGTTTCAGAAAGTTTATTCTGTAGCATGAAGAATGGGTGCAAAAAGCTGACCTCTGCATCCCCGCACTTGAATGGTTAGGGTTTCCCTCTTCTTAGAACCTAATGTCATTTCTTGTTGTCTTTTAATCTTTGTTTTCTTTTTTATTTTAAATTGTGGGTGGGGGAAGGAGGGAGTGGGTCTGTTCACTTTAAGTCACTGTAAATAGGGAAAAATAGCTCTGAACATGATTATATTGTACCAAATAAGATAACAAGGAATATGCAGCAATATTAAAATGTCTACAATGTTAACTACATTTTTAAAATATTGAGTAAAACTATGTGAAAACTGCACATAAAGACTAAAAGGTGACCTATTAAAATGGTAATGTACTAAGATTTCAGATTTTTGGTTGTATAACAAAATAAAGAAGTTTACTTCAAGATTATAAGATATATTTTTTGGTATACCATTTAAAATATGAAATCCTATTTGGGGGGCAATAGAATGCTGTATTAGGTTAAGCATTGTTTAGCATTCTAGAATTCTTTTGAAACGTTAGAATTAACAATAAGTTTAAACTTGTGGTATTGGAATTGTTTTTTCTAAAGCTGTGTTACTTGAAAAATCAAGGAATATAACTAGTTTGATGTTGCTTCATTTATCCCACCCTTCGAGACCAGAAATATTCTGATCTGGCCCTGAGCATGATGGTTTTGCTGGAATAGGTCTAGCATCAACTAGGTAACTTAAGTCTGCTCTGATGAGACCCAGTAATCTCTTAGTAACTTCCTATTTTTCAATAATCTTTAAGCCCTGAGTCTGAATCTATGTAATTCTCTCACATCCTTCCCAAAGATCAGTGTCTAGGGACCATTTTATTTGGATGAGTTATATACAGCACTGGGCTTTGCATAAATTTGGAAGATTTCATTAAGTGAAAGTTCTCAGTTTCCTAGTCACTAGCTTCCATATACAGATGATTTGGTCAACCAGAATCAGGAATTAAAAATCTTAGTCTAAACAACATTTAACATGCTTTTTAGTTTTCTTATTTCATAATCTACTTTTCTATCACTTGCCACCTTGCAGTGCAATGATGTCATCACAGCTCACTGCAACCTGAAACTCCTGGGTGCAAGCAATCTTCCTGCCTCAGCCTCTCTAGTAGCTGAGACTACATGTGTGTACCACTAAACCCAGATAATTTTTCTACTTTTTGTAGAGGGAGGGTCTTGCTGTTGCTCAGGCTGGTCTCGAACTGTTAGCCTCAAGCAATCCTCCGGCCTCGGCCTCCCAGAGTGCTAGGATTACAGGTGTGAGCCTGTATACGTGGCCTGATATGTTTATTTTTAATGAATGTGTTACTCAAAAGTCATCCATTCTTGATGTACATGGGGCCTGATTACTTTTTTTTTTAATGAAAGGCAAAACTAATGATATTGCAGAAACAGATAGAACACCCTTTATTAGATCCGTTAGCTATATAGTTTGGCAATTAAGATAATTATAAAGATGTGCTATTTAATGGTTGGTACCAGTAGCAACACCCTGGTGATACTTAGATAATAGGCTTTTGTACACGTTTTCCTGGAAAGAACTGTGTTCCAGTGCTGCTGCCTTGTCGGTGTCTTCATTACTGAGAGCATTTGTTACGTTGCCATGCACTATGTTTGCTTTTACCCTCTACTGCCCACTTTCACTTCTGATAGACCACAAACTGGAACATGGCAACTGTCTTATTCACTATAGCAAAAATCACAGGTGGGAAGGAAGGACAAAACATTCTTTCAGAGTCTTAGAGGGGAAAAATATCCCATTAAAAGCACATACACTTTCCCCATAAGGATTTAGACTCAACACAGAACAAATGAGCTATAGCAATTATTTGCATTAGAAAGTCAATTAGAAATAGATGATAAAAGTAGTCACCTTTAGTCTGATAAGACTAATAAAATAGTCTCCTCGCTTCCTTTGCACTATCTGAATGTCCCGATATTGATATAGAAGGTATAGAGCCTATTTCCTTTGATAGCAAAGAATAATGCAAGCAATATTTGCTACAATCAGAATCTTTCATGTGTTTTATTACACAGTCAACAGATTACAACCCTTGGCATCCTGCATTTTCCCTGATATAGATAGATTGCAGATGAAATCACAAATTCATTCATAATAATAGTTGAAGATGATGGGGTGAAACACTGATTTGCTAATGCTTCTTTAGGGCTTATCCTCTTGGACAGTACATGTTTTTTGGGGGGGGATTATGAAATGATCAACTTTAATCAGTTCATGCCCACTGGCCTTTCCCTTTATATTACTGATGATTAATACTAAAAATGTGTTTTAACATCCGCTCACTTCCTAGGACTTATGATTTTGGAGTATTTGATAAGATAGAAGCCAATGTGAATCCCAGGCAAAGGTATGCTAATCTAAGTGAGATTACGTATGACTTTTTGACTATATTTGTCAGAATTCCAATGGTAGAAAAGCATTTAAAAAAAGAAAACTCTTAATATAATCACAGCTTACAAAGGTTCTTGCTTTTCCATGCTGTGATGGGACATTAACTCAGCATACAGAACCTAATTTCCTATGGTGTGTCAGGCCTTTCTCTTGGGTCTGATGAGGTCTAAGGATAATTATGTGCAACAACCTACTGTGGCAGAGAAACTGAATTATCAGTTATATTTCACAGTATTGTCACAAAAGAATGTCAGACTCCACTGCTTTATATTGTCAGCTAATCTCTAGACAGACTTTTCTGGTTGAATCTTGCTTTTTTCATCAGTCTCTTATCAAGAATGTTCTATGGTCAAGAACTAATTTATATTTGGGAAATTAACTTATTAAATTATTTGTAAATATAAATTTTAATATTAAATACTATTAATATGAACCTTATATGATATTAGTATATTATATAATATGCTTATGTGTTTCCCATATATATTTATTTCAGATCTTAATTGAACCAGATCTTTTAATATTTTTATTTATTTTTATGCATCCTGAAACAAAAGTTTATTCCTTTGGTTGAAAATTCACCTTCACAAATATTCATATTACAAATTACTTTTCTCAAGAGATATTAACTATCATGTTTCTTTTTGATATTTTTCTACCACGATATATAACTTTGTCAGTAGAGGGAATGTATTGTGTCAAAAGTGATGTTTGGAGTAGTTTTGTCAAAAATAATAACAAATATGGTGCTTATCAAATACTGTACAAAAAAATACCCAAATATTTCCTTAGAAAAAGGAGGAAGATGCCTGGTTACTGACAGCTCGTTATAACCAGGAGCTGATTTAGATCCCAAAAGTAGGTAACTAATTATCAAGAAAAAGAACAACATACACGACATTCTCAATCGTAACTAATTTTGTATGATTCATTATGTATAATATCTGCAGATGTGAAATGAATCTCATATGTGTCACAAAGTTTGGTCTTTAAAAAATTATATCTACTTGATTACTTATTTGTTGTCTCTCACAAAAGTAGAATGGATAATCTTTTGGGCATCAGGAAATGAAACTAGTGGTTTCCCCCAAATTATTTTGTCTCCTTTATTTAATTAGCTGTTTAAATTGTAATTCTGTCTTGTTATATTAGAAATATTTTTCAGTAATTCCGCAAAAGTCTCTGGACCACTTCACTGTACCCATCAACCCCTGTTTGCTCTACTACCTCATGTTGCCTGGAGTGAATATGAAGCAACCTTTACCAATTTAGGAATCTACTTATGTATTTTTTTCCTTGAACATTGATGTAAAGGCTTCAAGTTAATATTCCTCAGAAAAAGGATACATTTGCTATAAGTAGGTCCCTAATTTCCTTTATCTTAAAGGTTCGTTTTAGTAACATTCCAAATGTGTGCCACATTAAAAAATAGTATAGTCAAGTTAATAATGTGATAGAAAGGTCAATCAATATAGGGCTTGCTTTTATAAATGCTTTAACTTTTTAAAAATCATGCTCCATATCCCAAATATCACCCTTGTTCACATGTTGAATCAATGTAGCAACATTAATCAGGACTAAAAACACTACCAGACACAAACTTTATTTGAGGAGGGTAAACACAGCCATTGGCTATCAATGGAATATAATTCCTATCTGTAGCTAAGCCTATATCCAAAATGATTTCATCTTTTTTACACTTGTCAATCATCAGTCAAAGAAAAAGATCTTCATCTATTTTAAGCAACAGAGAAATTAAATTGTTGAAATCTCTAGAATCATTGTCAATTTTATCAGTTTTTTTCCCTAAAAGTTTTAAATATCTTTGGACAAGGAACCTCATATCAGTGGCTTGTGGGCCAACTGAGCCGACAGGTACCTTTTATTTGACCAGCCCAATTTTCTCAAAAATTTTGAATTTGAAAATCTGTAGGTGTGTCGTATATTCTCCAATTTGGCTGCAAGCTCAACGTCTCCCTGTAGTCTTATATTAGGTTTGATTGACACAATTACCTGCTGGTCCTTGTAATATTTTGAATTTACAACTCCTGATTTTACTCTGTATAAAAACATAGCTATTAGATTCACTTGAAATTATTAGTGTCTAATTCGACAAATGTGAAAGAGAAAAACTGTTCAGCAATTGGTTCAACAAGTATATTTCTGCAAAACCAACCACCAACAAAATAAAAAGCCAGAGCAAACAAAAACAAAAACATGATATATTTTTTATTTTTATTTTTTAATTTTTTAAAAAATTTTTTATTTTTGAGATGGAGTTTTGCTCTGTTGCCCTGGCTAGAGTGCCGTGGCATCAGCCTAGCTCACAGCAACCTCAAACTCCTGGGCTCAAGTGATCCTCCTGACTCAACCTCCCAAGTAGTTGGGACTACAGGCATGCGCCACCACTCCTGGCTAATTTTTCTATTTTTAGTTGCTTGGCTAACTTTTTCTATTTTTAGTAGACATGGGGGTCTCACTCTTTCTCAGCCTGGTCTCGAATTCCTGACCTAAAGTGATCCTCCTGCCTCAGCGTCCCAGAGTGCTAGGATCACAGGCCTGAGCCACCCGGCCCAGCTGTGATACATTTTTTATTTGCAGATTTTTATGAGGTATGCTAAGCAAAGAAATGACATAGAATGCTGACTCAATCAGTATATTTCTCCCACAATTTTTTGTATTTTCAATAAATATTAACCCAAAATAGCTACATCCTCTTTTTCAATTCAAAAATTTATATATAAAGTAAGAAATATGCACCATAAATATTCATAAATGTTAAATATTAATAGCTCTAGAATGAACATATGTATAGTATATATAGTGGAAGAGTTCTGTTCTTAACTAATTTTAGAAAATGATTCACTATGTAATTTCCAATTAAACAAAACAAAAAACCTTAATCAGATCATGCTATTCCCTGTTAAAAAAAACCTCTCATGACTTACACCGCTCTTAGAATAAAATTCAGCATCCTGACCGTGCCCTATAAAGCCCTGCTAAGTTGGTTCTTCACTATACCAACACCGCATCCTATCCCTGGCTGCTCGCTCACTGCTACAACTACTTTGGGCCTCACTTCATTTCCTTGAATTGCTGCACTTATTTTCATCTCTGTACTTGCAGTTTGCCTTGCTCATCGCCTACTCCTTCCAAGGCCTTTAAGTGTCACTTTAGTTGATTCTCTTTGCTCAGGACTTAACAGACCACTTATTCAGAGAGGCCTTTCCTGGACACCCGGGAAATCATAGACAAAGCATATGTTTAAATGGTCTCCCCATTCTCTCTCATCTCCTTGTTATCTTTCTTGGTTGTTTGTTTGTTTGTGTTTGTTAAGAGCAGTTCTCTTGCCTGAGCGCCACTTAAACATTTTGTAGGATTAATCCATGTTCTACAATCCTTTGGAAAAACATATCGATTGTTCTAGGCACACAACAAACTTGATGATTGTCACTAATGGGACACTCTTATGCCTGTGTTATATTTATTATGTCAATTGTGTTTGTTCCCAAACAGATCTATGCTAGTTGTACCTATCACTACATAATATAGAGGTATGCATATAGACACAGACATAAGTATAGATAGACACGGATCACTGCAATATATAGATATGCATATGGACACAGACATAGATATAGATAAAGATATAGATATTACATGTGTATATATGAAATATAATTGCAATAATATAAGGTTCTTTTTATAAAAACGATGTTGAATGCTTTGAAGTATATATTTATCACACCAACTGTGTTTGATCATAAAACAGTTTATACCAATTGTACTAATTTTTGTAATATACATATATAGATAGATATGGATATGTTAACATGACTGTGAAAAAGCCTATTTCTATGAAACTATGTTGAATGTTTTGAAAAGATTTTATAAAGATGAGTGGCTAAAAATGGATCATTGTTAAATTTTGTGGCATCAAGATAATTTTAAAAATGGTTTAGAAACCTTTAAAATACAGAATTATGTACTCTGATACTTTGTAAGTGTCCAAATTCTTGTTTTAGTTTAAAGGAAGACAGAAACTGGTAGTCTTAGACAAAGTTTTGTCAAAACTTCAATTACCTCCCAGAAATTTTTCAGGCAGTGGAGAAAAAAGTGGAGAAAAAATTATATTTCCTTGAGGAAATATAATCCGAGGTTTGGTGCTGTCATAGTCGGCTCCCTTCCACCCCCACGGGGATTACCAGGGAAGACACCAACTGCCACCTTGCCCCTCCTCCTCTTTCCCCTTCCCACGGTGTCCTGTGCTCAAGGAAATGGAACATGGTCATGATCTCTTCCTAAGTAAAGTGTGCTTCTTAGATCAGCAGCACCAGCATCACCCAGGAGCCTGTTAGAAACACATCTGGGGGCCCAGCCCAGACCTGCTGAAGCACAATGTGCATTTTAATAAGATCCCCAGGGATCCACATGCAAATGAAAGTCTGAGAAGCACGCTAAAAACTAATCTTAAGAGAAATAAAATCGAAAGCACACAAAAAGCACCTTAAATTATGACAAATAGAAAGAAGAATTTTTAATTTATCCAGATGATTGCCTATCCATTGGCAGAGAAGATCAAGAATTGGCAAAAATTGGCTGGGTGCATGGCTCATGTCTGTAATCCTAGCACTCTGGGAGGCTGAGGGGGGAGGATCGCTTGAGCTCAGGAATTTTAGACCAGCCTGAGCAAGAGCGAGACCCTCGGGAGTGGTGGCAAGCGCCAATAGTCCCAGTTATTTGGGAGGCTGAGGCAAGAGCCCAGGAGTCTGAGGTTGCTGTGAGCTAGGCTGATGCCACGTCACTCTAGCCCATGCAACAGAGTGAGACTCTGTCTCAAAAAATAAATAAATGAAAAGAATTGGCAAAAATCCCTACCCAGTTTCAGGAAAATACAGAAGATAGCCCCTTTATTAGAAGCTACAGTGAATAAGTGAACAAAAATCCCATTCCTTCACAGATAATTGAGTTAACATTGGGTCTAATGGGAAACCTAACATAAAATATCATAGTTGAAATTATTGTTTTGGGAAGACACATGAATGCATTTGGGAAGACACATTAATGCTTTTTTTCCTCAGATGCAGAGGAGAAGCTGTGTTGAATTGACAAAAACAATATATTTATATTTATTATACATGATCACTAGAAACATGACATATCAAAAATTGTTTCATCCAAGCTGTGACTCTTTGGAATGAATGTCGCCTCCATAAAAAATTCTCAGAAAACCTGAATTGTCCTCCAGTCCAGCAAGTCTTGTCATCTCCCCGGTAAGACATGCTATCCAGACAGTAATGCAGGCAGCAGGGTACGACGCCGCCTCTCCCTGTGACCCAGAAACATTGCCTAACAAACTCTCACACGGCTAATCATCTGGACAACGGAAGAAATCTTGAAATCATAAAATCAACATATTTATGATTTAGTGACACTAAACCTTCGACAGAATTCTGCTGCTAGCAATTTTTCAAAACTCATCTAAATATTCTGAAGCACCAACATAACAAGAACAGTTAAAAAGATAAGCCTAGTACTCGTTCTGTTAATTCGTTTTCAGAATATTTATTGGAAATGGTGTCAAAACTTGATGCTGCAGTTTGTGCCTGTAAACCTTGTCTTTGAACCTAATCATAATTAAGGGTACAAATTAACCAAATCAACATGTGTTAATTAAACAAATGAGGATTTTTTTCTCCTTAAAGAAAAGTTTACATTGGGTTTAAGTGATGGAGCTCAAAACATTTCTAGCAAACAACAATTTAAATTCAAATCAAGGCCTTTTAAATGGTGGCATCAAAGCACCACTGTGAGGCTGTAAAAATGACCTGGGAACACAGGAATCTCTCCTTTTCACATATGTTCAGATTACTTGTATTCCAGACCTAATTCAGGGCTTCATTTGCCTATCGGGGGAACACATTTGCTTAATTAGAATGTTTTGTGCATTGGAAGTGAGATGATTTATGTGAGGATCTTTGGGTGGTGAGGATATTGTTGTCATTTTTAGTAATTTTAGAAATTTTCCCCCTAGTTAGTGCCTGTGCTGGGCCATGCAAACCAGTTGAGCCTTGACCAGTCATAAGCTTGGTTTAATATGGCCAAAACTGCCCCTCCTGGGGAATGACAGCTGGAATGCCCTGGGTAGAGGAGAAAAGAAACTTTTCTGCATCTTTTGTCCATTCTCCCATTTACCCAGGATTATTCACAAGGAGAGGGAAGATTGAGCAGCTGGCTTCAGAGTCACCCAGTCCCAGCCAAGCAGGACTGTGAAACTGATCCGTCAGGGGCAACACTGTGGTGAAGTCACACAAATTACCAGGGCTAAAACGTGGTGCTTCGGTACAAATTCACTCTTCAAGGAGAGAGAGGAAGGAATAAGGGAGGGCGGATTTAGTTGTTTTATTTTGTTTTTTCCTCTAAGCCTTCTACCCCTGCCCCCAAAACCATAGACTTGCTCCACATGCGCGATCGTGGCTGCCCATCCCAAGCACGAGGAGCTGTCTCCAGCTCATCTTCAGGCACCTGGAAAGTCTTCTGAGTCTTACTGCCAAACCACTAAAGCTTTTTGATCTGGCTTTTTATTTTAATAAAGAAGAAAATGTAACATATTGATATAGACTTGAGATAATTATTTAAAATGTTTTTCATTCCAATAGGCATTTTAGTCTACACAGTAAGCAAACACTTTGAGTTGATGCAAAGAGACTGTAATAGTGGAATTTCAGACATCAGCCACAAGATCCATTTGAGGGGAGAGGATGTATTTGTTTCTGAGGGAGGGAGGTGGTGGCAAGGCTCTTTCAAGTGCTCCAAAACTAACACAGATGCCATTTGTAAGTTCTATGTCCTCTTCTGGAAGGTTGGGTCATGGATAACACATAAACAGCATCTATCGAGAACCTACTAAATGCCAGGCACTTGACGTGCATCATCTCTAATTTCACTAAAACTGGAGGAAGTATGAAGAAACAAGCTCAGAGAAGTTAACTAGCTTGCCCTGAGTCACATAGCTTATAGGAGGTAGAAACACGCAAGCTTGCCTGACTCCGAAGCTCTTACTCTCCCAATTATATTATTCTGTCTTAAGGAAGAGATAGTAATAAGGTTGGACAGTGTCCACACTGGGGTTGAATTTGAAGAAACATCAGGGATCATTTTCACTACATAAGGAAGGTCTGGAGATCATCAAAGGTCTGGAGGAGGTGATTTGGGGGCAGCAAGTGAAAGATTTATGAAATCAGTCTTTTGTCCTTACATTTTTTTTCCCCAAGAACCAAGTATTAGACCTGGACTTTGGAAGAATAGAGGAAAATGAAAAACAAAACTTAGAATGATGGAAACATGTTTATATGAAATAACAATAGATTATTAGACAGGGTCTCACCCTGTCACTTAGGCTGGAGTGTAAGTGGCAAGAGCATAGATCACTGTATCCTTAGACTTCTGGGCTCTAGTGATCCTCCTGCTTCAGACTCTCACAGTGTTGGGATTACAGCCCTGATGTCTTTTTTTAACATTTTATTTTATTTCATTTCATTTTATTTATATAAATTACATACCACAAATTCACCCATTTAAAGCATACTAAAAACCCATGCAATGGTTTTTAGTATACACAACGGGTTGTGTGACCACATCACAACTTATATTTAGAACATACCCATCACCCCATAAGGAAACCCTGGATTCATTAGTACTCATTCCCCACCCTCATTTTTCCACCCTCAGCCTCGTGCAAACATTGATCTGCTTTCTGTCTCTATAGATATTCTGGACATTTCGTATAAATGGAATCATACAATTATGTGGGCTCTTTTGTGACTAGTTTCTTTTACATAGCCTGATGTTTTCCAGATTCATCCATGTTGTTGCATTATTGTCAATTAATATTCCATTGTATGAATGTACCATATTTTATCCATTCCCCAGTTGGTAGATATTTGTGCTGTTTCCACTTTTTGGCTATTATGAATAGTGTTGTTATGAACACTTGTTTGCACACAGGTTTTCATTTCTCTTAGGTATATACGTAGGAGTGGAAATCTTACATCATATGGGAACTTTATGTTAACTTTTAGAGGAATTGTCAAACTGTTGTCCAAAATGACTGTACCATTTTACATTCCCACCAGCCACAAATCAAAGTTCCATTTTTCTCTATATCCTTATCTACACTTACTCTTTTCTTTTGATTACAGCTGTCTAAATATATGTGAAGTGGTATATCATTGTGGTTTTGATTTGCATTTAAGAAAATGGCTAATGATATTCAGCATCTTTTCATGTGCTTATTGGCTATTCATGTAGCTTCTCTGGTAAAATGCCTGTTATCTATGATCTATTTACTATAAATAAAATAAGCAAATATAATAACATGTTTCATAATTTCAGAACTTCTATTGTAGGTAAGCAGATAATCGATGACAGATTTCCTAAAATACGAAAGAAATTAGATCTTTTGTGATTTAAGAACTGACCTGAAATAGGAAGAGTCAAGTTGTCAAGGCAGAAGTGCGGGTTTTCAATGATATTCTTATACCCTTTTTGAAAGGGTAGGTAATCATTTTCCTGGTTTATAGCTGTCAAGACATTAGTTGAATCTAAAAGGAATTGAGGATGCTTTTCCAGGGAGGTAGTACAGTGTTATAATAAAGAGATTAGCCTCTCCCTGTGTTGAAATTCTGGCTCTAGCACATACTACCTGTGTGACTCATTCCTATGTCTGAACTGTCAAAATCTGTGCACCAGGCAGAATACCTCCTAGGCTACTTGAGAGGGCTGTTTGATAAAGCACTTTGTACCATGCCTACATATAATAAGCTTTTGATATGTGATATGTACTAGTTATTGATGTTATGCCGAAATAAAAAGTAAAACTGTAGAAATAAAAACCATGAGAGCAACATAAAACATGAGCCAGCTCTGGTTGCTTGTCCAGCCACTAAGAAAGAAAGAGAGGGACAGAGGATGGAAGGAATCCTCTCAGCTATGAGGATCTTCACTTCAGTAGAAGAAAGGGACATTCCAAGAAAAGTTTGTCACCACAGCAGGAGGCATTTTAAACTAGAAGGATCTGGTCCACGTTTTGGAGCAGACTCTAAGATCTGGGCAGAGGAAGAAAAGTGTCACCTTTCTCCTTTACCGTTTTCCTTACATTTCTTTGTGTAGTAAAGCTCTATTTTGTACAAGAAGAAATCTAAGACAAAGTTGACAATGGCAAAGGCAATCTTATGCTGAAAAACTCTCTAAGAGCTGACTCTGTTTGACCCAAGGGGTTTTAAGCTCCTGAAATCTTGTTTTAGACAAACCAATAGAAATGGTATCAGGATTTCATCTGGCTTGAGCTCTTATGGCTTATATATTTCTATTTCTTATAGTTTTGTCCAGTACAATAGAGGAGGGATTTTTAAAAATGTGTTTCCTTTATCTAACACAAACTTTAATAACCCAATAAAAAAGTTTGAGAAACTGTTCACACTATTTGTTATAATGTCATATATAGGATACATATATCTTAAATGTTTCTTTTATAAATGAAGTGAAAAGGCTTTTGAAAGCCCTTTCTTCCTGCTTTCAAAGTTGGTACATACTATGTCATAGTATGAATTAAATGTTTCAAACTAAGTGCATCAAAATGTTATGATTTAATTAATCCTCACTTAGCATGTTTGTGTATTACACATACATGGTGTTTCTGAGCCTGACCTAAGAAAATGGTCCTACAAAATTACATGTATTAAACAAAAAGCTTTTATGAAGTATTGCCAGCTCAAATGAAGAATATTAAAATAACATAAATCCTATAATTTTGCATATTTTACCGTAACTTGGGAACTACCACAATTCCGAATTAGATAGAAATCCAATGTTAGAAATGTTCTTTTTTTAGTGGAATGTATGTTTTATTTAGGAGCTGCTAATGAGTATATTCTTTAACATTCACTTGGCATTAATTTAGCAAATACTTTTTGGTTTCTATAAGCCAATTTATGTGAAAATAGTCATCATGTTTTGAAGAATATTTACTTCTGACTATTGTATTTCTCCTTAAGTTTTTACTTACGAAAAATAAAAGCAAAGAGGGTAAATTTCCAGTTTATAAACCTGTTACCACATAATTAATTTAAATTTGACATTCTCTATGTGTACTTCTGGTATGGCCGTCAATAGCTTCATGTAGCTATTGAGGAACTGTCAATAGGGAAAGGCAAATTACACTGCCCTGCCACGGCCTCTGCTCCGGTCGTACCCAGCTGAGGGCCCTGGCTGTGTGCTGTCTTTGCTCCAGCTGCCCATGGCTGAGACTAGAGGGCAAATGGAGCTGGGGGGTGGGGACACTCAGTCTAGCCACTGTCCTGCCTGTGACCTGGTCTCTCCCCTGCGCCCCGACTGTAGGTAATTTCCCAATTCCCATGCACTCTCTCACATTGGTGCTGGAGCGCCTCCATTCGTAGTTCTTCTCTCCTCCCACTTTTACGTGGCTTTCACTTTTCAAACCCGTTGGATTACCTATCACATATGGGATGTTTGGGGTTTCCGGACTCTCAGAAAATTGGCCACCGATGAATGAAAAATAAGTCACTGCTTCTATTTGGTCTATATTCAAGACCAGATGAAATGAGGTTACTTACTTTGCCAAAGGGGGCGGGGGGGAACTGTCAATAATAAAACTGAAGAAATAAATTTTAAAATTTATTCACATTTAATTGATTAATTAGTTGCAACACATGACTAATAGCTATCATATTGCGTAGCACAGATATAGAGGATGTTACTTGATGATACTTAGATATCGTTTTGGGTAATGGTTCAAAATTATAGATGGATCAACTACACAGTTTCATCAAGGATTTGCAGCATTAGCAACATTATTAAAGCAGGTAGTCAACTGCTAGTGTCCTTGTACTCGGATAAATAAATTCATCACCTTATTTTTAATAGATTCTTACATAATAGGGAACATTCAGAACACAAGAAATAAAAATATAAGTAGCTCATTTTATTCATTTTTCTTTTAGCAAACACTAATCTAATGCCCACCAAAAAGGATCCTGCTTCCATTGTTTTTACATTTATTCATTATTTACTTTGCCCCAGGTGCTCTGAGCATATGCTTTGTTCTGAAGGAAGTTAGACAGTCTAGAGGGGGAGAGTCCCCAAATCAGAAGGAAGTACAGAGTACTAGAGCACTATAGTACCATAGCAGCACAATTAAATAGAATCTGAATCCCCAAGTGATCAGGGAAGTTTTCTTAAAACAGACTGAATTTTAAAGGTTGAGGGTAGTTAGGAGCCATCCCAGATGGAGAACTTGCCTGAGCCCAGACAGAATGAACTAACATGGCGCTACCAGTGAGCTATATGAACAGTTTGGTTTGGTGATGTGAGGAATGTAAAGGAACAGCAGGAGATAAGGCAGTGCCTCAAGAGATAAACTAAAGAGTTTGATCTTTATGCTGAAAGTTATAAAGCCACTGCAGAGTTTTAGGGAGTGAAATGAAAAGTTCAGATTGACATTTAAGAGCTCTTTGAAGGAGACCAATTATGAAAAACAAAATCACAGGAATTCAGGTGGAAAATATGTTTGTGGCTCTAAATAATCCACAAATGATCCCATCACTTCATGGAATCTAAAAGAGAAAGGCTTTGTTTTTCTTAGAGTGAAATGTTCAGCAACTCCAGCCATCAATAACTCAATCAAAAGCCAGTAAGAAAAAGCCAAAAAAAAAAAAAAAAATGAAAACAAAGAGAAAAACAATTGGTTATTTCTTAAGAACTCTGCTTATAAAACAGTCCTTTTTGCAGAGACTGCTGACTTGGAACTGTATGTATAATAAAATAATGTTACTGACTTAATAACATAGATTTTCAGCAGATATACAGCAGTAAAAGAAGAAAGACATATGTAGCAATAAGAAACAATTGTTCAAAGTGAGAATAAGATCTAAATGTCAGAGACCTTGTCTTCTTCATTGCATTTTTAATATCTAACCTAATACCTGGTAGTATCATATGCTCAATAAATGTTTATTAATATTTATAGATATTTACAAATGAATGCATCATAAAAGTCATACGGAAGAATTAGGAGAAAATTCAGATTAATAATTCAGCGCAGCAGTCCCCCCAAACGCCAGTACCTTCTATCCCAAGACAATGACCGATGCTTACACTGAGGCCCCTGGGGTAGTTTGCATGGAACATCCAGCCACTGCGTCAGACTTCACGCTACCAGAAACACTTGTCTTGGTCTTTTCTGGAGCTCTAGGGATCATGTGTCTGCAGCTTGAAGCAGCTGCCTCCAAATAAGACATTTAACTATGAAGCAGCCTGTTTTCTGGTTAATGCCAAATACAGAAATAAAAACTACTAACCGCCTTTCTTAAGTAATGTCATCTCTTTATTCCTATTAAAAAATACTATCTATATAATTAATCCTTTATCACTTGAAGAAAAGATAAATCAAACACAACCAGGCTCTATGCAGAGTGGTTCTCATGCCCAATGACATATCAGAATCTCAAGTAAGCTTCTGAAAAATTAGAATTCCTGGGCCCCATTCTCAGGGATTCAGATTCAAGTAGATCTAAGGTGGTGGTATATACTAAGAATTTTTATTTATTCAATTTATTATTTTTAAAATCCCAATCCCAGCCACGCTTGACCATTAGAAATATGTGAATGCCCCAAATGTATTCTATTTGCTCAGATAGAAGGAAAAATCTGCATATAATCTACTTGTTCTGGTCAGAAGCCTTCCTAGCCTCTCCCCGTCAATGGCTTGCCTTGCTAGTTGCTTGTGGGAAGCCCCAACTTATCAAGAATAGCTTGTGAAGCTAATTGTATAGGTGTTGCCCTTTATATTTGTTAATGATTGTTTTCAAGCTAAGCTTTCAGATCATGCTGAGAAAGGGAGACCTCTTTCTCCCTGAATCCACTCAGCTCTTTATTTTCTAATTAATGGCTTATTAAACCATTATGGCTTGATGTGCCAACAGTGAGAACAAAAGACTCTCCCTGATCTTCAGTCCTTTCTTTTTTTCCTCCTTTACTCAACTCACAGGAAGATCATAACATTTGTCCAGACCCTATGCTACAATTTTTTTTTCAAAAAAAAAAATATTCTCATATCAGAGAGATTGACCACCAAACAGAAATATGGTATCTTTCATGCTTCCTTTTCACCTATGTACCAGGGCTTTATTAAAGATGCATTTAACATACATACAAACATTGACATCGATTTTTCCAAGTTGTCCCCAAAAGCGAATGCCTCTCTAAGCACAAATGGGGAATGAGATTCTGTGTTTTCCCCCAGTGACTAGCATTGTCTTTGGATATTGTGGCAACTAAATCTAATTATAGTTAGAAGCAGAGAGAATTACAGTTACTACCAGATAAGTCTTTGTTGTTGCTTCTTCAGTCACTGGTGAGTGTATTTATCAATGTGCAGAATTCACAGTTCTGTTGTAGCAGACCTACCTCAGTCTGAATAAAATATTCCTGAAAAAGCACACTATAACCTTTAAAACCAAAACCAAAACCATCCAACCAACCAAAAAAAATATCCAAATCTTACAAACTTTGCATGTGTAAAAAAGGGACAGCTGAATTATGATTCTGCCCCAAATCACTTCCCCTTTAAAATCCAAAAATGCTTTAAGAGTTATAACCAATAGGAATGTCTGCACATGTGCATCAAATGCATGAAAGTTGCAAGACTGTTCATAACAATTCAGCAACCCACGATGTCCATCAGCAGTAGGGTGAATACACTGTGGTAAATTCATACAATGAAATACTAGACAGTAATAAAGATGAAAGAAATACAACCATGTGCAACAATGCGGGTGTGTCACAAATGTAAGGTTGAGCTGAGGAAGCCCACCATAAAAAGCTCATATTGCAGGTTCCCATTCCAAAAATAGCAAAGTAATCTAAGGTATAAAAAGTCAGGACAGTGGCCACTCCTGAGGCAAAAGGAAGTGATAGTTATTGGGAGGGAGCACACAGGGAGCTTTTGGGACTTGAAATGGTGGGAGTTACACAGGTGTGCTCATTCGATGATATTTAATTGAGATGTACACTTATGATTTGTGTACTTTTCATCACATTAAATTTTAATAAAAAGTTTAAAATTTCTTTGAAGCCCATTTATTTCAGGATGATCATTTAATTACATAGCCTTGAATCGATGCCAGGAGCTAAGAAAAAAAGAGAATAGACTACTTAGATTAATGAGACACCTGCTATTACTTTAAAATAAGTAGTGTCATATAAATCTCCTCAGCAAATGCTTTCTGGCTTATTTGTGACCATGGAAAACAGCACAACAATGCCAAGCAGGAATCAATCACTAAATAATAAATAAATCAACCTGTATTTAAACTTTCTTAATTTAGCAAATTTTTATTTTAGCAGATAACATTGTTATAAAGGGAATGGAGGTAGCACTCTCTTAATGAAAGGATCCTGTTGGTTGGTTCTTCACTTTCGCTACTCCTACCTGCTTTTTGATCATTCCGTGCTCTGTTTAACAGTGGGAGGAAAATGATGAATTGAAATAAATTCTAAAGTTCAATAGTAACTTTTTGAACCTCTGAGTAACATATCATGGTTTAAATGAAGACTCACAATGTTCATAAATTTTAGGTCAAGGGTTGTTTGGTTTCTTTGTTTGGTCTGAACCAGTGCTTTCCAACAGAACTTTCTGCAATGATGGAAATATTAGCCACTAGCCGCATAGGCTCTTTTTTTTTTACAGGGAGGGAGCGAAGGGAGGGGTTCATTTTTTTTTTTTTTTGTAGACAGTCTTACTCTGTCACCTTGGGTAGAGTGCAGTGGCATCATATAGCTCACTGCAACCTCAAACTCCTGGGCTTAAGTGATCCTCCTGCCTCAGCCTCCTGAGTAGCCAGGACTACAGGCACACACCACAATGCTGGGACAATTTTTCTATTTTTAGTAGAGATGGGGTCTCACTCTTGCTCAGGCTGGTCTCGAACTCCTGGCCTCAAGCAATCTTCTTACCTGGGCCTCCCAGACTGCTAGGATTACAGGCATGAGCCACTGCACCCAACCTACATGGGCTCTTAAGTGCTTGAAGTATGGCTAGTGTGTACGAAGAAAGGAATTTTTACTTTAATATAAGCTTAATTAATTTAAATATAAATTCAAATAGCCACATGTGCCTGGTTGCTACCTTATTGGACAGTACAAGTTTGATGACCATCTGGTCCCACATTCTCTCATAACATACATGACACACTCTGAAAAGATGAGAGGTTGTTGAAATGACTAGAGCCCAACAAGGATTGACTGGGAAGATTTCAGAGAATGTGAAAAAGGCAGGTGTAATTTACTGGCTTGCACAGTTACCAGAGGAGGTGGATTTATCTGAAAAGCTTGTTAAAGAACTATAAAATCTCAAAGTCTTTAGGAATATTAAATGAGGCCCCCAAAAAAAGAACTTTTAAAATTTTAAATGTATTCAAATTAGCAAACTTTAAATACTTATATACAAATCCAGAAGGACAGGGCTAAAAGCAATAGAGCAGCTGACTAGAAAACCTTTGACTAGGAAATAGGTAAGTAACTGGCCATCCTTTGATTTTACATCATTTTATTTGTTATTTGCAAAATCAGTCTTTCTCAACAAGGTTAGAGAGACATGATGCAGTAAGTCATATTTTACCCATTCCTGTTGTGCCAGTATTAGTATTCTAGTGTACCAGTCACAAGTGGTTTTTGGTCATTTCCCAAACAGCTTAGAACACAGTGGCCTTAATAAAAAATGACCTTGTAAACCACTTTTATGATTTCTGGGGCAGTGTTATGATTCACATGCTATCTAATAATAAGATTGATGTACCAACTGTGTTTGAAGGATTACAGCTATAAAGTGAACCTGAAGAGTTTCTTGTAAAAAACTTTTCTCGCTGAAAACTACTCTGTCTTCTCATGAAGCAGAAATATACTAGTATTTCCATTTTTAGACACTTAAGTAACATTTGCTTCACACACAAAAAAAGGGAAATAAACATAAAGCCAACCTTGGATTAATTAAAATCATATTTCTTTAGCTTGAAGGCCCTTCTCCCATCTTTTCTGATTTTTACTTACATATTCACATTTATGCAATAAAGAAGTATCTTAGAATCAACATGGAAAAAAAACTTGCCAGACTCCAAGTAGAGGAGTCAGTTTTGACAAAATTATTACTGCCCAACCAGATTAATTATATTTTAGCTATGTTAGAATGTATCCGGTTCACTCAAATTGCCACCTTGATTTAATTATTTCCATTGGCAACAGTATGTTTAGTTAAATTTCAGCTTATATTTGATTTCCTATTTTTTAAGATGTCTTTAAGAATACACTGCTTAGCAGTTTGGAGATATAAAGTTATTTCTTATTCGAAAGACTGCTTGTCATTCACCAGACAATGTGATTAAAAGCAAGAGAAACTGCCAAATTTCTCATATCACCAAATCATCAAAGTTAAGAAGAAGGTAGGCATAACTGATTTATATATCGTGATGGATCCTCAGTCAGGTGCCAAACATCTGTCAAAAATTCCCAGCTCACTTTTAAGAGTGGTCATTTAAATTCTAGCATTGTATAATTTAATTAAAGGAAGAAATGAAATTACAAATTGAACTACAGAGGAAAAGCAAACAGTCTCTTGGTATTCTCCAGTGTGCCTCTTTGTATTCTAGTCAATTCTTAAGGCACTACAAGGTCACTAATACAATCTAGGTTATAAAAAGCAGTATAATAGCAGGAATGATATTAATAGCTGCTTATGGAAAAAAATACATTAAAATAAATCATTAGATTTCAAATGCAGCTATTTTGAAATATAGATTACGATAATACAGACAAAAGTGATACCTAATTTGATAAATATAGGTGGAATTCTATTTATGATGGGTCATATATACTGGAAAACATTATATCTCTACACATATATGATAAAAAAGAATTGTTTTTTCTTTTTTTTTAGAGACGGGGTCTCACTCTGTCACCCAGGCTGGAGTGCAGTAGCGCGATCATAGCTCATTGCAACCTCAAACTCCTCAAACGCCTGGGCTCTAGCAATCCTCCTACCTCAGCCTTTCAAGTAGCTGGGCCTACAAGTGTGCACCACCACACCCAGCCAAAAAAGAACTTCTATAAAAACAGAATGGGATCACAAGATGAGAAAAGAACCCACAGAG